>CM057822.1:57273143-57330643 GCA_030067965.1 Latrodectus elegans
TGAACATTTATTAAATAAACCGAATCACAGATTAAAAAAATGGGGCAAAAAATTGTTATTCAGTAAGTAAGTCATTAGAATGCATCTGACAATGCTTAGAATGAATTCAAAACGTAAAAATGACATAAATATTTCAATAAACGACACGAAATATATGAAATATAAAACATTTTTAAAAATAAAATAAACTAAATTGAGGAGAAATGAATTTGTTCTGAAGATATTTATTAATTATGCAAACATATTTCTGTAGTTTTTAAAACAAAATATGAAAAAGAACAAATTTATTCCTTTTCTACTGTTTTTACTTTCTGAAGTTTTTTTTAAGCAAGTTTTTTTTAAACTTGAAAAATAAGTTTATACATATTATTTTTACTTACTTTAATTTTTTATTATAGTGGAGAAATAATTTGCTAAGAAATCATAAATTATAAATTTATAAAACTGTGGCAAACAGTACTTGTCGAATTTGGTGGAAGATCCTAAATGCCAATTAAACTAAAATATTTCATCAAATTTACATTAATAAATTAATTTTTTTTCTAAAATTAATAGCTTTTCTAACGTATTACATGCAAAATTATGATATATTACTTTTATTACTATGGCACTGATGAACAAAGTTATTACAAAACCATTGTTCCTAGATTTGATGCTATATATATATATATATATATATATATATATATATATATATATAACATATATATATACTAACTATATATATATATATATATATATATATATATATATACATATTATATATATATATATATATATATATATATATATATATATATATATATATATACTATATATATATATATATATATATATATATATAATATATATATATATATATATATATATATATATATATATATATATATATATATATATATATATATATATATATATATATATATATATATTATTATATAAATATAAAGTAATTAAACATTAATTTTGCTTTTTTTCTTTTATTTATACGTTGCAATATTCTTGGTTTTTTATGTATTAATAGTTGATATCATGCATATACAGTATTAGTCGCTTTTATTGTATTGTTTATTTTTATTGATTGTATAGTTTTTTATTTTTATTAATGTGGTACTGTAATATACACATTTATTATTTAAAATCATTATTTTCAGGAGTAACACAAACTAACTAAAAATAGCTAAAAAAAATTCTGAACTGTAGTTACGAGTATTTTATGAATTTGCAAGATAATAATTTTTTTGATGTTGAACTGAATTCCAAATTTTCATATTTTCATATTTCTCTAAAATTCTTTTGATAAATATTTTCAGTCAATATATTTTTAATGAAACAATTCTAGATATGATCTAATTAAAAGTTGATAATTTTGGTTGAATTATTATATTGAATCAAATATCTGCTTTTAAGAGTAATACGCAGTTTTATAGGAAAATATTCATTTATATGGTATAAGCATTTTGAAAAAAGTAAATTTTACGCATTTTATAAATATTTTGAGTTATTAAAAGAAGCTATAACAGACATTTTCTGTCTGAAGGAGTGAAGAAAAATGAATATAAATTTAAAAATATTAAGCTCATTTTAATAATTAATATAGGTAGGAATTGTATTTTTGTTTCCCTTTTTATATTCCTTTCAGTAGGCAAAATGTAAATACTAGAAAATATTAAATTCCGAAAATTTTAAAAAAAATGCAGGAGTGTAGATGTTTTTTTAATCTTTTCTATTTACTTAATATATTTAACTATAAAATATTTTACTATTACTCTTATTGAATTTAATTTTACAAAGCTTTGAAATTCTTACTTCATGTGTTAAAAATTGCAGGATAATGAAAAGGATTTAACGGAGCGAATAATGATAAAAAATCCATTTCGTTTTTAAAATTAAAGGTCAGAAAATCTTATTTTTATTAAAGGAATAAATTTGATAACAGCGTAGTTTAATATTTTTTCAATCTTTTGTATAGAGTCAAAGGTTACAGCACAGAGAAAAATCACAAAATAAACATTTACTACATTTCTTGATAGTAATAACAAATATTGCAATTTTAGTGTCAGAAGGTTTTTAAAGTAGAAAAAGATACTATAATTTTCTGTATGTAGCAGCTATAAATCTGATGTTCAAGAGAAATTCACGTATCCCATTTAATGACATTGGAACAGGTATAAATAACTAAGGGTAATGATTCAATAAAATTCTTCCCGAACAGGAAAGCTTTTCTGAAACATTAGCTAATATGTACCATTAGATGAGCAATGATGATGGTCATTGTAAATCAAGATAAATTTTTTTCATATTTGATGGTTTCTTTAGAAAATGAAGAAATACGGATTTAACGTGAAGATAATTTTTTGCTATTTTTAAAATCTTGCATATTTAATTAGAAAAATAAAGTAAAAGTTTTAAATATACTTAAAATAATTTAACTAACGCAATTTTTTTGATATGTAGATATTGTCTCATTTGTTTACATATTTTTTGTTAATACTGCAATATTTGATTCAATTTTCTATCAGTAATAGATAACATAGGACAATGCATTTGTAAGTATGTGAAGTAATTTTAAGTTTAATTTTTTATTTCTTGTTAAATTTAACACTGTTTAAATACTAGGTATATAAAATAGTAAATTAATTATTGCTGTATCTATATATATATATATATATATTTATATATATATATATAAATTTATATATATATATATACATATATATATATATATATATATATATATATATATATATATATATATATATATATATATATATATATAATATATATATATATATGTATATATATATATATATATATATATATATATATATATATATATATATAATATATATATATATATATATATATGTATATATATATGTATATATATATATATATAAATTTATATATATATATATATATATATATATATATATGTATATATATATATATATATATATATATATATATATATATATATATATATATATATATATATATATATATATATATATATATATATATATATATATATATATATATATATATATATATATATATATATATATATATATATATATATATATATATATATATATATATATATATATATATATATATATATATATATATATATATATATATATATATATATATATATATATATATATATATATATATATATATATATATATATATATATATATATATATATATATATATATATATATATATATATATATATATATATATATATATATATATATATATATATATATATATATATATATATATATATATATATATATATATATAAACAAAAATAATTTCAAAGTATAAACCAAAGTCAACCATTCAAAAATTTAAAAACTAAAAAGGCTCGTTAAATGCTTTTGTGTTTTTGAAATTCTTTATTAGATTTTCCTTTACTTTATTTCTTAATATCTGAAGTAAGTTTTCATAAATCAATATATATGTATGCTACTTATCTAAGCTAAAAATAATTTTCTGTTTTGCGGTAGAAAATTGATATGTTAATCGGATTCTTGTTGGTCTTAATTATGGTATGCGGTAATTAAGATCAAGTCAAAAGTTCTAGTTTATTATTGCGGAGGCAAACTCTTGAGGAAGTTACGAATAAGAAATTCAAGTAATTTAAATGCAAAACTCAAACTAACTAATAGCTTTTGCTCCAAATGAGATTAAAAAAATAAGCCAAATACATATCCTTATACAGTGAATAATATCTATTTAAATAATTCCTTCCAGTTTCGTTTTGTTTTAGTATTTAAAATAAAATATTAAATATTTTTGCTCAGAACGGGGAAAAAATGTAATATTTAATTCCCTCGTGGCAAATATGAACTAATGCAAATCAGCTTGATATTAAAAAAGGGAGATAATTAAGCTAATGACTCTTCCACAGAGCTTTTCCTTTGGGCAGAAGGTATATATAATTATATTTCACCTTACCGGGCAACTTAATTAATTCAACATATTACGTTCAGAAAGAATTTACCACTTTTTTGTTCTCGTCTTTATGAGATACTGAATTAGTATTCATCTAGGTTACACCAATCAAATTGGAGTGTTCAGTATGTTCTTTTCTGTAATTTCTGCATTTTTTCTCTTCTTTATCCAGGTTATACTCTATATAATCTAAAGATAAAGCAATCAACATGAAGAAAATATTCTTGACTTATTAGCTAGCATTTAATGAAGTTTTAAGTAATAATAAGCTGAGGAGCACCGCATAGTATATGAGGGACAAATAACGATGTACTAATGTAGCAACTGAAAAGATAAGATGTCTGAATTGTTGTAAAAATTAGGTTTCAGTTAAAACGAATTTGTGTAATTCTGTTAAAATAAACTTTTGTATCATCATTGTATTTTTAAACTATTATTAAGTTTTATCACATACACATACAAAAGCCACTATATAAACTGATTAAATATTTCCCTTTTTATATCATGCTATAATTAAAGTTTATACTAGAAACTACTTTAAGAATTTTCTTACATAAATTATTCTTGTCTCTCTCTATATATTTATATATATATCTGATTTTTTACTCCTTTAACTGAAACTTTTAACAAAATAAAATCCATATGTTAGTTTATATATTTATGTAAAAGTTTAATCCATACCAATTTTAAATAAAAGTAACTTGATAAAATGTATAAATATCTTTATTTTTAAGATTAGATTCTATTATTTGACATTGATTAATGCATCTCGACAATTCATTTTTTTATCCATTACATAAAATTGTCCTATTAGCCTCAAATGTAGAAACAAATAAATTTTGTACGCATCTGCTTATAAAAGATTTTATATGATACTCATAATGCGTTTAATCTTGGAATTTGGTTTTGGGCCACACATTGTAAATGATGCATTTCAAACGCTAATGTATAATTTTACAATGAAGTAGATCGGGAAAAATAAGGAATTTTTGTGATATTATTTTAATTTTTTTATTTACTTGAAATGAAGTTCAATAGAAAATGTTTTTTTTCTTAATTTAAAGATAATTATTGGAATTGTGAATGTGAGAAATAAATTTGAAATCAAAAGCCTATTATTATAAATGTGTTATATTCAAATATATTTATTTTCCTACACACCATATTCATTTAACAGGGATGATAATATATATTGTGTTTTTGAAAAACTGTGCTGATTCCAATCTATTTAAATATTTTATATATATTATAGTTTAAGTATGTTCGCATTACCATATGTTATGGTGAAGTTTCACTGTGTTAATAAAAGGTAATATTTAACATGTAATATATATTTTCTCTGAGCAATATTTTCCAAAATACTTGCGGAACAATCCAATTACAGGTAACCTTTATGAAATTTATAAATACATTGTAAAGATCTAATTGCTGAGTGAAATTACATGTTTCTTTTTCACTTTACCGATGTTATGTAGCACATGTAAGGGTTTTTTTTCACATGATCGAGTTAAAAACAGAATTAAAATAATGTTTGAGAAAAAAAAATGATTTAAAAGAAGTTCAATACAGTTTTAGTGCTTTCAAGCCTCAACTGTCAGTGTTTTTTCTATATAAGTGATTATTGACTGAGAATCATTATAATTACTGTCGAATGACTATTTCAAAAAGTATATGAAATTTGGTTGTACATGAAATTTCAGTGGAACAAACATCTAAGTGTAAGTACTTCACTTCTTATAAAAGATAGTAGAAAGGTAAGGTTACTTATGTTTTATACTTTGTTATTACAATTTTTACATAAATACAAAGCTTTGCAATGCTATAGGATAAGAATCATACTTCTTTATTTAAAGATATGATTAGCATTGTCAATTCCTTGATCTTATATTTTATTGTTTACTTGATCACCAAAGTATTAATAACAGTTACGAAACATAAGACTTTTTTCATGCAAAAACAATTACGGTTAGTATTTACCAAAACAAGTGTTATTCAATCCAAAATTTGTTTGTTGATTTCACAAATGAAGTCACATCCTAGTACAATAATCAATTTTGTGTGTATTAATATTTTTGTTAATATTGTTTGAGTAAACTTAAATTTAGAAACGCTCATATTTTATTACTTTAATATTAAGAATTTAAGTGAGCCACTGGGAAAATATTTCGAAGAAAATACTGCAGAATTTTATATAATACTCATTATCGATATATTTGCAAAATTATGTAGTCATTTTGAATGATAAATATACATTTTAGAATATTCCATCAATTTTATTGAAGAAGTTTGTCTCTTTTCATACGTTGCTAAAATTTACAAATATTTTTTTCATTTATGTGGTTTTTAATATTTGTAGAATAAGAAATCAAAACTATATATTTAGAAAATCAATACATTTTCCATTTATTTTTAGATAAATATATTTTCAATTAAAAATGTTTCAACATTTCAGAAGAAATTTTACCAAGATATTTATGGGACAGACATAAAATACAATGACTTCAATTGATGAACCAGTATAAGGTTTAATTCACTCTGATAATATGTGTCGTTCTCGTTAACTCCGAACACGTATGGGACTAGCTTGCTACTACACAAAATCAGAAAATTATTCATATCATAATCTGGCTGTATTCACATTGATCTATGTAGAAAAAATACATACTATTTTGTTATAATTTATCATATATCTCTAAAATTTATCATCGTGTTTTGCATAATTGACTTAAAGTAATTAATTCCTATTTTAAAGTGTTATAATATTTCAATGAGATGTTAAAGAAAAAGATATTTGCGTAACTGTGTTTGTATTGCATCCTGATTTAAACTTTATATTTTGAAAATATATGGAACAAGTTATAGCGGAATCAAAATTAAGAAAATAAATGTAACTAAAATAATAAAATATAGATAAATTAAAAATGATAATAATTAACTTCCAAAATTACTTTTGAATTTTATTATTATTATATTAGTATTTTTTATATAGCATTAAAACTACATCGTAAAATAATACCAAACAATTATAAAATTTAATAAATTATAAGCAAATGTATTTATTAAAATTATCAATTGAACATTAGTTTAACTCTTTACAATAGCTTTATTACATTTAAATGCTAATTTATGCAAATGCCATTATTCAATATAGAAATGAATATTTTTACATTCGAGGTATAGTACAGCTTGGTACACCTTACACAGCAAGAAGCAATTTTAAAAATGAATTAAAACAAAAAATAATATTAAAATGACGCATTTGTAATATTATTTTATTTTGTAAATCGTATTCTAAAATATTTTTCCTTCTTATTGAATACTTAATCACTGATACTGAAAATAATATATTTCACTGATACTGAAAATAAATTTAGGCATGTTGAATTTTATATTAAAATGATTTAAACATGTTGAATAGGAAATAATTGAATTCGATCAATATTACATAGTCATTGTATCAGAAAGGGTCATTCAATATATTTCCAATTCTGTATTTTTCCTATTTGCCCAGACATATGAACAGAGAATACTGTCTACTAATTATTAAACACATTTTAATTTAAGCAGAAGACACCAATGTTTTCGTCATTAATTTTGTCAAAAGGAAATATTATTCGTATCATTCTCTAGGGAAGCATTTCAGCTAGTTATAATCACGTTCTTTGAAAAAAAATTTATGATATGCGTTTTGTCAATGCACAGTAATAAACGCTCATTGTTTTATTTATATATTCTACATGTGACTTAACCAATTAGGACTTTTGGATATTTCATTTTTTTCAGTTTGTCATTGTGTTGTTGATTTTAAAACAATCTAAGTTTATTGCATAGCATTTTACTTTAAATGTATAATGGCCTTATAGGTGTTCTTTCACAAATAATAGCCATAATTAAAGATTACAATGGAGGTATTCTGAAGACTTTCCATTCGTACAGGTGAAGTTGAAAATAAGAATTCACAATTTAACTCTCGTTGTTCTAAACTTAGGGGAATCAAATGAATCTCTACGCTTAATAGTTTTTTCCCCATTAGCATTTGAGATTTAGGTTTTCTTACTTTCAATACAGAAATAGTTATTAATATTATTTTTTAAATTGTTTCGTTTGAAAGAAATAGTATATTCTTGCTGAAAAAGCTTGCAATCAGGTGTATTCAATGATTGATATCATGATGTAAAACATATCTTATATTTATTTCATTGTTAATTAGTCTTAAGCCATAGATACAATCAGACATTATTAAATGTTACCAGCAATTATCCATTCTTACTATGATAGAAATGGATATTTAATAGATTCAAAGTTCTTTTTTCCACTAAGTGTCTAAAACTGATATGATGATACATTTTTGTATTTGTAAGCAAACAGTCTTAAATATTATTTATATAAAAAAAGAAATTATTAGAAAAGCATTCAAAAAGTATATGCATAAATTAGATGAAGAAATTTTAAGGAAATTTATCATCATCATAAATTTGTAAATATACTACTAGAATTATGGAAGTACAAAAATAATATGAAAAGAAAATATAACCACTAATAAAATACGTCTTAATTTTATTCCACTTTCACTCTAAAATCGTATGCTTTAGTTTCATCTTAAAACTTTACCACAGGGATGGCAATACATCCTCTGAGACTTAACGCTTTCTTTAAAATGAACAGGTTCAGCTGCCCTTCACGAGCATTTTGAATCAGAAAAATGGTTCTCCAGAGATTTTCCTTATACAATTAAAAGTTAAGCCATGGTATTTACGATTTCTCGTTTACTTACGATGCGGGTAAATGGTGTGATAAATTGTGAATTTATGAGAAAAGGAATGTAAAGTGAGATCTTCCGCGGAATGTATGTGTTTTGTGGATGGAGCGTCTCTCTCAAATACTTAGAATGTTTATTTGAATATGTATAACAATAAACAAATTTTTTAAATAAATCTAATGACATTTTCTCATTTGGTTTTGCTGTATAATGTTTTAAAAGTTGTTTTTTTTATATGAAAACAGTTTTCCTTTTTCATTTCATTAAAAAATATCAACACATTTGGAATAAATATATTTAAAATATTATTGCTAAAAATAAAAAATTATATGCTATGGAAATTTAACAGCTTAACTTCTGTATTGAACTCAATGCTATTAAATTCAATATAAACCTGAGGATATTTTAGACTTAAAAGTTAGATTAAAAAACATTTTAATCAAATTTAATTAATATATCCTTATGCAATAGAATATTAAATAATTAAATATTAAATTACAATTAATAATCTAAACTATCAATATTTAATTCCATTTATATATTTTACATTTTATTATATATTTTGGATTACAGTCTAAGATTTCTACTATGTACTGGACAAATATAATGTATTTTTTAAATATATAAGCGCATGTTAATATTTTATTTTAACCAATAAGATTAACATCAGACGACAAAAATATTTTGGCATTTAATTATTACCGTATTAGTTGGCGAATTCTTACAGTATGTTGTTTATGCAATATAAATTATTTTAAGTTAATGAAATTTAATTTAAATAATTAAAGTTATTTAGCTTTAATTTAAATGTTTCCTGAAACATTTTGTAAATTAATACTTGAAATCAAACGTAAAATGAGATTGATCATGTTTCAATTAATATAAATAATATTTTAAAACTGGCATTTATAATTCTAATTTGAAGCTATTAAACTCAATACACCAATTTAAAAACTTCAATAACTAAGCATTGCTTTAAGCTAGTGAAATATGTAATGTACACTATGGAACATGTGTTGAATGCTTTATTTAGCAGCTTATTTAGTTGTAAATTAAGTCAAGGCTGATGAAAGTGATAAAATAAACATTGACTTACCGAGTACATCCACGTACCCAATCTGACTCTTCATTGGCACGGTGTTGATCTGACACATGTATCCTCCCATGTCACTTTTCTGGACATTGCGGATATGGAGCACAAAGTTTCGATTGTCACTGTGACTCAGAGATATCCGGTAGTTCCTCGTGATAATATGGTGGTGAATAGTCAGAATAGCCTTTGTCTCCACTTTGATCCAAGCAGCCTGGAAGTTAAACGAAGATTATAAATGTTACATAGAAAAGTTTGATACGTTCTTTTATAAGATTAATGTGTTTGTATTATTTATTCGTTGGAAATACAACACTCTTCTTAATGTGAAATAAAGTCCACACAATTTTTTTTTTAAATACATCCGTTAATTTGGAATTAAAATAATTTGTTTAATATGGCGTTTATCAAAAAATATCAATCCATTTAATATCCATTTATCTATCTATCTATCTATCTATAGATATATATATATATATATTCAAAAATGATGTTACTACTATTATTAATTTTATGTATTTGATGATGGGGATTTAAAAGTGGTCAGCATTAATTTACAGAATACAATATTTACTGTTTTTAAAAAAAATGGCGAAGGGACATTTCGTGAATTTTTAGTCAACCGTATCAAATATTTTTGTATCTGTGAAATTCAAGAAAAATTATGCTTTTTTACTGTTTATTATAAATTACGTTTTTACCTGCTTTAAACTTTTATTATTTTATTTTTTGCTTCTTTTAAAGTGTATTTTCTAATCTTCTAGAAATTATTAATGCCAATTTAATAAATGAATTAATTTAAACTGAGATTAATAATTTCTATTAAAAGCAATCAAAATTTTAAATTTATGCTCTTAAAATGAATGAAAACTGAAGAAAAGTATAATTAAATATCAGTGTTTTTTTTGGCATTTAAAAGCTCAAAGGTGAATGTTTTGTAAATGAAATGAAAAATTTGTGCAAGAGCTATAGCTATGGATATTTGAAATAGAAAAGGACTTGTTTTATTATTTTTATTTACCCCTCTTTGAAATGCTAAGCAAATTCCATTATAAGGTAAACGTATTCAAAGTTTTTAATTTTGATTCTTTGTTTGTTTCTTCATATGATAAATCATATTCCCTCCCTTCTTTTCTCGTTTCATCCTTTGTAACCATATAGTGGAGATCGGCAAGATTTCTGAAAAATGTTTCAAACATTTTATTTGGAGAGTTCATTTTAAGTTCTAAAATTCATGTTTGGTATTTCCATCAATCACACACACACACAAGCTTACGTTTTGATACAAAATAGATAAAGGTATATCAATGGTACATACTTTGGAAGAAATATATAAAGCCCAAATATATTAAAATCACATCAAAAGAGGATCCAGAATATTCGATAACAAAATGAAAAGAAGTTGGAATACATGTTATTATCTTGATATAGAATGAAACAATTATTCATCAAATGACAACTACTTTATACTTCAAAATTATATTCAAGTAATCGAAAGATGTCAAGATCGTAAATTTTAGATGCATTGAATATATGGTAAGAACTTCAAGTTACACTGGATAGTGACAGAAATTTTATTTCATATAGAATAAGATGAAAAAGATATATCTTCCCTTAAATTCTAAGTAAATAAATCAGAAATTACATATAATGAATATAATAACATATATTATGCTTAAGTTATATATATATATATATATATATATATATATATTAAAGTTGTTGTATTGCACACAGAGTGATTATATCAATTTCTCTTATTTAATACATCAATGAGAGTATTCAAACTGAAAGCAAATGATGAAAAATACGCAGGTCTTCAAGGTACGTAGGATAAAATATAATGTGAAGAGCCAACAGAGTGGGCAATATTTCCGTCAATATTTCTGCTTGGGAAATAACCGCTAAAACTTTTTCCTGTCGCAAATGACAATTGTGGAGAATGCCAAGTTATGGAAGGAGGCAGTTCCAAGAGAAGAGTTTAAAATGGATATGTGATGATCGGACTGAGAAAAGTAGGTTGGTATTATGACAAATCACAGTTGAAAGACACCTGGACACGTTAAGGCAGCGATGGTTGGAACAAGGAGCCGTGGAAAGTTTGCGGGATACCGGTGCAGCCAAACTGACGTCAATATGTGTGGATCGATATGTCAATACGTGTGTCAGCCGAGTAAAGCATGTCTACTGAAATTGTAAAGCATGTGCTGGATTCCCCCGTTTACAGCAGAACCATTTATCGTCGATTGGTTGTGAATAGACTGTGCTCATGTTACCTATTAAGAAGATTGCCATTGACCCTAGAGCATCTATACCAACCTCTGAAATGGTTCTGGATTATAGCGATGTGGATAATGGAGTGACACAGGATAGTCTTCTCAAATGAGGTTGGCTTCTGTTTCTTCAGTGATAGTCACCACTTAAGAGTGTGGCTACAACTTGAAGATGGGTCCAATCCCTCTGTAATTGTGGAACATCCCACTGCGTGGCAACCTGACATCATGGTATAGTATGATTTTGCGTACGATTCCAGGTCACCTCTAGTTTATATTCACGGCACTATGAGAGCCAACATTACGCAGATCATGTGCTACGACCAATGACTTCAGGGGGTACGTAATGCCCGACCGAATAATGCTCGCATCAACCAACATAACCTGAAAGGTGTACAACTGATTTATTGCTCGCCAGATCTCTCACCAGTGGAACACGTTTAGGATATGATTTAATACAATTTGAAGATTCTGTCACTGCGTCCTTCAGAAGTCGTGGAAAATTGTTGACAGGGATTTGAGAGCCATTCTTCAGGACGTCATCCGTACACTTTCTGATTCTGTACCTATATGTGTTGTTTGGTATACCATCGTCCATGGTATTAATACAACCTACTCACCTAGCCCTGTTCTCGCTCTATACGATGAATACAATTTCAAAGTAGAGATAACTTATTTATTGTTGCTTTTTGCTCTCTCTTTTTCTTTCTCTCTCTCTTTGCCACGTTTCGTCACTTTCACGCCATCCCCTTTTTGGTGTTGCATTTTCAATGTGAGTAGTGTTTTCACACGTTCTGTGGGTCGATAAAACTGAGTATCAATGCATGTTTGAAAATTTAACATAGAGGGATTTTGCGTTGGCTGACTCCCTAAGTGGAAAACATACCCTATGTCTCTGGACCTTCCGTCACGAAAACAAATATGGGTACTGTTTGTATGTAATCACATATATAATTATATACAGCTAGATTTTAGCCAGAATTTAAAAGAATTTTAAACAATAAATTAGTTTTGGAGCCCATTCAAAATATACATTTTTATGCTACATTCATTTTTTTAAACAAAAGTTAAAAAAGTTTTTGATTCGGTAATTTATTAAACTTTTTCCTAGTGAAATTAAATGCTTAATTCCTTTAGTTTAACGGGAGTATACTTAAAATATTATTTCATAATATTTAGAAAGTTATAATGTTTAAAAGAAAGAGGGATAGCTTTCCAGGTTGAAAAATTTATTTGATAAAATAAGCAATATTTCTTAAATAATCAGACAAGATAATTTCTTAAAAGTAATTTATACCTCTTCAAGAGAAACATTTAAAAAAAATATTTTATGAAAATATATAAAATTGGGGTAGATATGATTAATGATGTTTTTATAGAGTTCAGATGGAAAAAAATTGCGATAAAAATTATCTCAAAGGAAGTTGTGAATTTTCCATTTTTATTTTTAATTTAGTTAATGATGTGGAAATAAAAATTATTTTTGTTTTGCATTTTTTATTGGAAAACACTTTTTACATTTTTTTTTGCATTTTTATTGGAACATATTCATTTTTGTTAATGTCTTTCACATAAAAAATATTGAATTTACCATTTTTTTTTATAATTACATTGTTTTACAGTCATGAAAGTTTTTAACAGAAACAATGTTTATGGAGAAAAACCCAGTGATTGCGTACTAATTCGAAAACTTTTTTGTGTACACGTGCACCAATTCAAAGAAAACAAGCATGCACTCAGTTATGCCTGTTTTTTTAAACATGTTCAACAGATTTAAAAAAAACAGGCATATATATATATTATGTTAAAATTTGATAAATTAATAATTATAAAAACATCATATATATATATATATATATATATATATATATATATATATATATATATATATATATATATATATATATATATATATATATATATATATATATATATTTATATATATATATACACATATATATATATATATTTATATATATATATATATATATACAGAGGTGGCAAAAATTGTGGACAGTTTTGGAAACTTTTATGTTTTTGAACTTTGTATGCTTATAGAAATGTTACGTTTTACAAAATTCAAACATGTATATATCATTTTAAAGGCAATTTATTACTGATTTCAATACAAAACACAAAATTCAATTATTTTCAATACAAAAAGTTAAACGATAATCGTTATCGATATACATTAGATAGTGGTGATTGCAGTGAGTTATCAGTACTTAGTAGAGTACCCTTTATTTTTGATTACAGCTTCACATTGACGCTTCATTGAGCTGAAAAGGGTATTAAGCTCTTTTTTCGTTCTTACATGATGCGAGGAAACAATTATAGTCTCAATTAGCTCCTTTTTATTTGATGGGCACCTCATTTAGGCAAGAGTTTTCAAACCTGTTTCTCATACATTACAATTACAAGTAGGAATTTTGGTAAAAATGTTTAATATTTAGTCAAGAAGCAATGAAATTAAATAAAAGAATAGATAGGACACCTAGAAAGAGATTTAATATTATTGTGTTACGAGAAAGTGGTCTTTGCTATGCTGAAATTGCAAGACATGTGGGTGGTTCAGTGACTATATCTGGGGTAAGAAAGTTTTGTTTACGATATCAGGAGACAAATTCAATAAAAAACAAAGAAAGAAAAGGCCGAAAAAAGTGAACCTCATCTATTGATGACAGAATAATAAAAAGATTATGGTTCCAAGGTAGAAAAATGTCATCAGCGGCCATCAGAAGTGATCTGAATGATGTTGGTATTTCTGTTAGTTCAAGAACAATCAGGAGAAGATTAACAGATGTTGGACTGAAAGGTAGAATTCCACGAAAAAAGCCTTATCTTAATTTTCAGCAACGAAAAAAAAAAGACTACAATGGGCAAAGGAACACATTAATTGCACAGATAATCAGTGGTCACAAGTTATATACAGTGATGAAACTAAGCTATCATTATTCGGCAATGATGAGTGAACATATATAACACGTAGAATAGGAGAAGACCTACATCCTGACTGCATTCAAGCGTACGTAAAGAACTCAGTTAGGGTTATAATTTGGTTATGCATGTCAGCCAATGGTATTGGTCGCCTTCATGTCATCGATGGGACAGTGAATGCCAGAAACTACATTGACAATATTCCAGAACCAAAATTTCTACCTTCCATCAGAAATCTCTTTCCCAACAATGCTTCGCTTGTTTTTCAGCAGAATTCTGGACCTTCTGTACGGCCAAAATATCAAAAGAGTGGTTGCGTACAAAGAGCATTAAATGGTTGTCATGACCAGGAAACCTAAATGAACCTAAATCCTATCGAAAATTTCTTGCACCGTTTGAAAACTCTTGTCGGAATAAGACACCCATCAAATGAAAGGGAACTAATTGAGGCTGTAACTGTTTTTTGTCATTATGTAATAACGAAAGAAGAGCTTAAAACTCTTGTTATCTCAAGGAAATGTCGATGTGAAGCTGTAATGAAAAATAAAGGGTACTCTACTAAGTACTGATAACACACTGCAATCATCTCTATCTAATGTATATCGATAACTATTATTGTTTAACTTTTTTGTATTGCAAATAATTGAATAAATTCCCTTTAAAATGATATATATACAAGTTTGCATTTTGTGAAACGTTGCGCTTTTTATAAGGAGCATACACAGTTTAAAAACATTAAAATTTCCAATAGTGCCCACAATTTTTGTCACATGTCACAACTGTATATATATATATATATATATATATATATATATATATATATATATATATATATATATATATATATATATATATATATATATATATATATATATAAATATATATATATATATATATCATGTATATATATATATATATATATATATATATATATATATATACAGGGTGAGCCCAAAGTTCGTTACAATTTTAAAAATTCCTAAAAAAAGAAGAAAGGGAGATGAAGAAGTGCGGTTTGCAAGAAAGGGCTCACAAGGTAGTCGGATTTTTTTTGCAGCCAAAAAAGTTTTAGTTAAAAACGTCGCCTATAGATGGCGCTGAATGTTTGAAACACAATGAAAAGGACAACAGTACGCTCCATTCATTTATTCTGATAATAACAGTTGTTCAATATGACCTCCAGTACATTGTACGACACAACTAAGGTGACTCGCAACGCCCGTTACAGCTGAATGCAATATGTCGGAATGAATTGCAGAAACCTCACGACAGATGGAATCTTTGAGTTCGGCCAATGTTGAAGGAGATTAACGGTACACACGTGATTTCAAATAGCCCCACAACCAGAAGTTGACCGGAGTGAGGTCGGGTGATCGTGGAGGCCATATGATCTTGCAACCTCGACTGATCAATCTGTCTTCCACAAAGGTACTCAAAAGGATTCGTTTTACTGGATTGGCATAATGTGATGGTGCCCCATCCTGCATAAAGTTTATTACAGATAACACACCTCTTTGATTTCATGCGGGCACGACTTTGTCACGCAAAAGAGTCAGATAACGCTTACTGCTTACTGTGCACGTTTTCCAGCCCAATCTGGGACACTGTTCTTCAAAGAAGAAAGGTCCGACAATGAAAGATGAGATGAAGCCACACCAGACTGTCAACTTGGCTGGATGCATAGATTTCGTCGTGTATTCATGAGGATTAGATGTTGCCCATATACGAGTGTTATGGGTGTTGACATCCCCGTGTAGTGTGAAGTGCGCCTCATCCGTCCAGAAATCGTTGAACAACCACTGAGGGTCGTTTTCGATTCTTGCCATAGCCCACTCGGCAAATGATTCCCGCATAGCTGTGTCTCCTGGTTGTAACTCCAGCAGTGACTGCAGTTTGTAGGGATACAGATGCAATATCCCGTGGAAGATACGTCGAATCGATGATTGAGGCACATCCAATATTCTTCCAGCTTCGCGAGCACTGCTACTCCCAATGGACGATTCCGCCACTAAATCATTCATTGTGGTTTTCACCGCAGTAATTCGGCTCTCCGCCAACGAGGGTCTTCCACAGCGTGGCCGATCCTCCAAACAGCCAGTTTCCTCGAACCTCTTGACAAGCTTGACTATTCCAGGACATGATATGGGGCCTTTCTTCGTCTTCAGTCCTTTCGTCGTGCGAAATTTTCGCAACGCAATAGTTGCTGACTCTCCGTTCAAATAGAACAACTTCACCAACAACGCTCGATCGGGTAATGATAACATTCTGAAAGCGAATGAGAAATTCTCGAGTATCACGGCCTTTTATCGCAAGATTAATTTGCATAATTCTGTTAAATCTCTCGATAGGTGACTTTTTTTTAACTAAAACGTTTTTTGCTGCTAAAAAAAATCCGATTACCTTGTGATCCCTTTCTTGCAAACCGCACTTCTTTATCTCACTTTCTTCTTTTTTTATGAATTTTAAAAATTGTAACGAACTTTTGGCTCACCCTGTATATACATACATACTGTTTATGTAAAAACATAAAACATGCAGTAGGATCGATTATTTTTACTAGTTATTATATATTGATCACTTTATGCTTTTCTAATTCCTAAAATTAAATTTGATAGAAAAATAAATTCTATTATTTATAATTTCAATCGTAAATGAAATTTCTGACTTTATAATTTATAATTTGCATATTTATTTTTACAGCAAACAATCTTATCTGATGGTAAAATACATATATTCTTCACTTGCTGGAACATATTCATGTAGAAAATATATGAGAGACAAATTATAATATTATCAATTTGACTTCAATTAAGCAAATCTTAAGACCAATAAAAATTTTTAAAAAAGTTATACAATCATAAACCAGATATGATTCATGTTAAATATTTTATATGTGAGTATAATGTACAGTAAAATATTTTGTAGTTATAAATTTTATTACATTATTCCAATTATTTTATATTAAGCATTCTTGCTTTTTTACATAATCTCAGCTGACTTAAGGACAATGGTTTGCCCTCAATTTTCCAATTAGAACAATGGGTTTCCCTCAATTAGAACAATGACAATTGTTCTAATTTCTTATTGGGCTTGGATGTATGTGTTGGTGCAGAATCACCTTAAAGTCTTAGGTCCCAGTTTATTTTGCTTAACTGTGCAGAAGAATACATTTGAGTGGCATGCAAGTTTAACTTAAGCTTAGCTTATCTTACGTTATATATCATGCAAAAGCCTAAATGTATTTTATTATTGTTCTATGCCACTTACAATAATTTATCAAAAGTCTTCTTAACATTTTCAAAACTTAATACCAGATCAATAAAATCAAATTAGATTAAAAACAATACCTAAAAATAAGAACGTCTTTACAACAATAAACATTACCTTATCAAGGAAACTTAACTTGTACATTCTTATTATATCACGTTTTTGTACTTTTATGAAAATATGTTCTTTAATTTTATATTTTTCTTATTTAGATGCAGATTAATTAATATGATAATTGATTATTTTATTTTATTTTTATTGTTTGTAAATATTTTTTAAATATTTAAAATAATATATTGTTTCTTAGAAACGATTACGGGTTTGTTTTATCTTTACTAAATATAGATATATATATTTGGAGCTATTTATGACTGTTTGCTTACTTCTATTCGTTTGAATAATTCAAATCAAATTTACAAATGCAATAATTAATAGCATCCAATTCCCCAGTTTTTTATCACTTGATAAAATTACAAGAAGAAATAGAAAGTAGAATCCCTATCAATTCATTTCCATATCCCTTTAATTTAAGTTTTTATGTTCATGTTATTTGATAAATGTAATTATTAATCAAGTTTAAGTTTTAAATTTCCAGTATATATTAATATTTGCAAATAGTATATTAAAATATTTTCATATTCCATATAATAATTACTGTCCATATTGATGTATATTTTGTATGAAATATTGCAATATTATGTGCACTAAATAACTCGTAAAGTATTTGTCCTATCTTCTAAAATTTCATCACTTGTGATAAAATTCAACAAATCTTAAAAACGCTGACAACATTTTACAACTATTCAATAAACCAACAGAAAAGAGCGTTAACGCTGAAAATTGTTTCGCAGAAACTCAGTCATCAAAGCAAAATATTTTTGAAATCAATCGAAGAAAATTCGCAATTGAAACAGATAGATCATTTTTTTCTTCATTTAATGTTCCGTAAAACGAAAAAGAAAGTAATTTAATAGTGCAAAGCCAACGAAAAAACGGAACTTTAAAAGCGTACTTTAATACAAGCACTGAATCACTGCAAAGGCAGCGGGTTCAGAATTATTTTCTCTAATGCGAGTCTGAAAACAAGAACAAGTAAGATTTTAGAGCACTACGCAGGAAATAGGAGATCAATAAAAAGAAAAAGAAAATAAAATAGTCCAATATTTATCGAAATTGAGTATCCCATTGTACATTCCATCCTGCTCCTGATAGTTTTACCTATACTTTTGTTTTGCTATTTTATGCGACCAATTCTCGAACATAAATCTTTTTTCTGTACCTCAAAACAATACATCTTATTCGGAATGCGGGTTTTCTGCTCAACTAAAACTTTCAGGTGACCTAAGATGAGACATCAAGATAGATTTAACGCGCAAGCCTTTCCCTATTGGATTCCAAAATCTATTTGGCGAGGATTTTCGCGGTTTTCATTCACTTTCTTGGCATTTGTTAAGGAACGCATTTTTATGCGGTACAAAGAAAAGCAGAAAAAAATTTTAAATCATAATAGGTACAGTATTGAATATAGTTAGGTTTTTTTAACCAAACAAATGATTCCAAATTACTCTTTTTGAAGTATTAATCGCTAAATATATATAAATTTCTTGCCTACTCTGTCTTAAAACTGCATATTCCTTCATAGAAACTAGTGAAATGCTTATAATTTATTAGACTTTTTCTTAAAAGAATATATAATAAAAACGATGATTTCCAACCACTTTTCATTTTAATACAATTCTATTTTTCTTCATCTGGTTCTTTAGAGGGTAAAATATTTAATGTAGTAATAAATATATTATAGCCAAAGCAAATAAAACTTAATAATCCCTCTACTATATAAAATGTATATGTTATATTCACGTAAACATAAATTTTAGTTTCAAATATAAATATTTTTCCAAAATGTAACATAGAGTTTGCTGACACTATAAATAAGGTCTGATAAATGATTATTAAATATTTATCAGATGGACTAATAAATGACTAACGATTGATGAAATGATTTTACTTTTGACATTTAGTGAAGTAATTTAATCATTCCTTTGTTCACAATTAAGTGTAGTTTTGGGTAACACTGTTCCACACTACAATCAATGTAAATATATACAGACATAAATTCAAATAATTTATTTAGTATATACTGTTCAATAAAGAATAATTGTATTAATTTTTTGATAGGGCTTATATACACATCTTTATCTGAATCGATGACATGCATATAGTTAAAGTAATTTATTTCACCTTTGAATCTAGTTAATAATATAGTGCTCCATTTTGATGCAGCCTATGAAAAAATTTTAGTTTCTAGTATAAATTTGTTTCATTGTACACTGTATAAAAATTTAAATAAAAAAAAACATTTGTGAAAGTTTAGTCTTCTCTTGAATTGGAATAGTGGTATAAATCTCCATCGCAATAATTTACATTATATCTTACAAAATACATAAAAATATTAAATTTTCAGTAGCACTTCAAAAATTAATATACAATTGCCTGACATTCACTTTCTACAGTTTAAAAAATATTTTAAAAGTTTCATCATACCTAGAATCAAAAGATTATTATTGGATTTTTTTTAGAACTCCGCTTTTAATAGCAAACACACTTCGATCATTTTTTATAAACGTATATCCATTCAACCTATTTTTGCAATCCCATTATAATATATTGTCGTGTAGATGAAGTGAACGTAGTAAAGCCAATGGAAACGAAACGCTCAAGATTAAATCAAGAATTTTATTATTATTATTTCTCAATCAATCGCTACTTATATACAGTTTTGGAGCATTCCAGACTTGAAAGGCCCGCAGAAAATTTGGAACTGAAATTTGTATGAATTTGCATAGTTAATTTAAATTAATAAACAAACAGAAATAAATGCTTAGGTGACTTGCGTTGCTTGCTTTTGAATCCACGCCCTCTGGCTCACGTGTCCACTGCTTTACTGACTGAGCCATGAAGTCCCTAATCGAGAGGAATAGTTTTTGCTACAATGTATAAATCAAGAAAAAGTTTTGGTTCACCATTCTTCGAGGTATTTGACTCATATTTTCTAATTTTTGATATATTGCTCTTATTAAAATTTCTACATGAAAGTAAATATGAGCAATACCTATAAAAGGCTAGTTAATAATATCAAAATTTAATGCAAACAACAATCCTTACATATTTTTTTTTCAAAGAACATATATCTACTTAAAATGGGTGATTGTGTGTCATCTCTTATTTAGTATATATGAGGACATTTAGTAATATAATTTTATTATTTCTTCATAAAATATTAAATAATATTCCATATTTGTTCAGAAACATTCTTATTAAAATGTCTTACTGATGGCTGAAATCATCTGAAACTTTTAAGCATATCAATAATAATTTTGAATCATATTTACGTTACTTTTCTAAAATTGATAATATTTAAAAAATGTCTTTGAAAGTTTTAAAAAGTTTTATAAAAAATATTTGTTAATATAAGAAAATCGCAAAAATTTTCCTAGTAATTAAACACCTTAAAAATACAATTATTTTAAAATTTAAATTGGATTCAATATAATGGGATATAAAAGGTTATAGCTGCATATTTGATCTCAATTTCATTAAAAAATATAAAATATTAATATTTTAATTAAATTTGTCTCAGTGAATATTTAAAAAAATATTAATTTCATATATTTATTGATAAAAGGAAAAAAATAATAACAATAATTTTTAAGCAAACATAAGAATTCATTTTTTATATTTTACATGCGATTAAGATTCTGTGGAAAATTGGGAAACAAAATATTCTATGACAAACAATAATTTCCTTATACACTCTAGATTCTGTTTTATATGTTTGGAAGTTCCCCCTGATACAGATAACCATCAGCTTCCATCAGATGAGAAAAGAAACTCATCACCATCATAGCATACAAGATTACTTACGACTCGCTGAGCCCATCTCAGAGTCTGTCATACTTTCGCTATTATTATTAATACCGCTCTTTTTTCTTACATTTTTATTAATTTCATCTTTGTTAGCAACGAAACTCTTAATATTGGCTCTTCGATTTATCTTATAAAAAAGCAAATTATTTCAAGTGAAATGACTGATAAAATTTCCAATCAAGCGTAGAAATATATCCAGAGAATATTGAAGAACTTCAAATACTAGAGTTATTTCCTTACTTCAATAACGGTTTTATTCTTTTTCAATATCTACCTTCACTTAAATAAAAAAACAGCATAATGTCACTCATAAAAATGTATTAAATGCTTAAAAATAAATAAAAGAAATCAGAATATTTAGATTTTGATTTACTTATAAAGAAAGATGTTGATGTAGAATTCAGAAATTAATTTTGTAATCACCTAAAGATGCTTTTTTATATTTTTGATATAAATACTTTGTAATAATATTATATAATTTCTATTTACTGCATTATTTATTAATAATAATTTTAAGAAAGTTATTAATACAAAATAAGTAAACAAACGTGATGACTTGTAATCATTAAATTAAAAGATGTTTACTTTAACAATGAATTCAAAATTCATTGTCACGTGGGAGTAATCTTCTGAATACAATGATGCAATATTAATATTATTGGTCAATTTTGCATATATCTAGAGATTGCACGATATTGTTTATATATTTTAATGAGATTTTTATTTTTTGAATTGCCAACAGTACTCTCTGTTTTAAGCAAATTACGTTAATCTGAATTAAACACTTGCATTCATTTATAAATGGTTAAAAATTTCTATCATTTAAAAATGTTAACTAATATAATTACAATATTTCACAACTTACGTTTGCTTAACCTTCACACACACACACACACACACAAATATTTATGAATTAATTTTTAATTTCACCTCAACCTACATCAATTTATAAATATTTTCTTTGATTGAATTCTTTGAGGGCGTATGGAAATGATTAAAGACAAACATTAGAGAATTCCCATTACCCGACAACATGCTGAACTATATGAATCAGCGCAATATAAGAGATTGCATATTTGATCAAACTTTTAAACTAAATCTTGTTATTCTTTTTTACCAAATTTTGAAATAATTTGATGTAAAATAAGAATGAGAACATTTTGGAATCAAAGTACTTAAAATGCATCGCAAAATATGATAGAAACAGTTACTGTAAATAGAAGGAAATATACCATTTTTATTTTAAAATTCTTAAAAGTACGGAACATAATTCACAGATTTTTTATAATTATAGATGAGATTAGACTTTATTAGATATTACTTCTAACAGCAAATATTTCCTTTATATGGATGGAACTTATAAATTATATGTAAATAAATATAAATATGTTTAATATGATGTTTTCCACTGTCCGACAGATCATTTAAGGAATAGTAATATTTATAAAATATAAGTTTTACTTTAATATTGCTATTGTATTTATGTATTTTGTATTTTTGTACAGTTAGATACAATACGTAAAAATGAGTATATTACATTTAAATTCCATTTATATTTATTACTGATAAATAATAATTCTGAATTTGTTAAGAAGATGATACTTGAAGCAATATCCTTTATTTCTAACAACTCTTTGATTATTTAATATGATCCAATCACTTATGCCTAAGACGAAAAAAATATCTGAAAAAAAAATTACGAACAATTTGCTGACTTAAAAAAACAGATTTATCTTATTGTAATGAAATGTAAATAAAATGTAAATGTCCAGGAGCTCATGAATCTTCAAAAATATTTTAAACAATAAGAAGTTTTGAACAAAGCTCGATGAGTGATCGGAAGATGCGGTTGATGTGTACTTCGGATAGAGGTTTTGCCCCTGATAAAGAGAGAGGCATCTGATGTACCCACTTGTGAGACTTCTAAGAGTGCAATGAGTATTGATCAGTATTGATGACAAGGACAAACTGCAGCCTATCAATTATACAAGGGGTGATTTAAGAAAGTCCTCCATATCTTGTGATTTAAAAACTTTATCTTACGACCTATCTCAGGAGAGGCGAAATAATAATTTGATGTGTAATTTTGTAAATAAAGAATGATGTATATTTGTAGCGAAAAATTATGCTTCTACGATGTAACAACTAATAAAAAGAAAATAAATATACCAATGTGTTAATGATGTTAATTAATAAACTCAAAATATGGCATCCAGATAGATAATGCAACTTAAGTATTCTAAATATAGACAAAAAATGGAAAGCAGTCTACAAGTTTTATCAAGATAAGAATATGAATACACAAATATTAGGAAATTCTACATGTAAAGTTTATTTAATTTTAACTATATATTTTTTTCTGTAAATGCATTAAAATTGAAAAAAATTTTCTCCAATTGAAATAAGAAGTTATAATTTCTGATCATTCTTTTTTTAATACAGAAGAACCAACTTAAGTAGAAAATGCACATTTTATTTATTTTATCCCGAACTAATACATACATCATAAACTATTTTTATTATATATACTATATTTTTTTGCCTGTTTCTCAATGCATAATAATAAAACATCTGAGAAATTCATGTACAATATTTTCATATCTTATAATAATTTGAAGCTATTATAATCAGAAATTAATGTTAAAATCCGATACTATGGTTTGAGCATTTCCCATTATTTATTAGAAAAAAAATATTAATATATATATATATTAATATATATATATATATATATATATATATTAATATATATATATATATATATATATATATATAAGTGGTGGGCGGGTGTGTGGGTGGTTGTTTGATTGTATGCGTGTGTAATAAAATAAATTATCATGCCGTATGATCATTTTAATAAAACAATTTATGAATGCCATATGATCATCTTAATAAAGCAAAATTATAAAAACATGTATGGAAATTAATTTCTATAGCGACTTATAAATTATTACCTCAATTATCAAAACAGAAATTCTCAAATAATATTTCTTTATATATAACGCACGATAAATTCCATCAACTTTAATTTTAAATCCCATTTATATCAGCTTAAATGAAGTGTTTTATCTAAAATTATTAAATAAATGATGGATTTCTACAATATTTACAACATTATGAGGCAAAATAATGTAGTAAAACATTATATTTTTCATTTAAAAAAAGGAAAATAATTTTTAGATAAGAAAGTTAACGAATTTTATGAATTTGTCATTTTAACTTTGCATTCCTTCATATAATAGTTTTTCGTCATCTTTCAGACAAGCATAAGTCAATTTGACGGAAGGCAAAAAATATCTTTCTTAAATGATGTTACGTAAAAATGACCTAATGACACGATAGAACTGATTTGACACTGCTCTAATAAGGAATTTGCTCGCAATCAAAAAATCCTCAGAATTTCCCAAACTTGCTTTTGAGAAAGTTTAGCTATCTTCGTAGGAGTATTGTTAAAGAACATTTAACAGATTAGAGAAAGCAGTAAAATATTTAATCAACAAAGTTTATAAACCGTTTTGGAAGGGTTTTAAATTTCTGAATTATTCGATATTTCTATATTTATAAATGTTTAAAATTAAAAAAGTTAACATTAGTGAAGAATGTTATTTTGTTTTAAAATTTAATAGATTGATTTTAAATAGGTTATTTTTAATCTGTACATCTTGTGTAGTTAAATTTAATTCTGTATTTTGCACTGTAATCAAATCAATGGAAATAATTTTTTTTAAAAAAACCGCATTTTAAATATTAAAATTCTTAATTGCTTAAGGTTACGAAAATCATGTTTTATTCCCTTTTTTAATTTTAAAGATGATAAGGAAACTCATGGTTTTATATCCTCAACTTTAATCCCTTTAATCAATTCCAATACAAATTTCTCTAAATGATTCCACTTCAATTTGATTTTGCAAGAAAAATTTCCTTATACTACCTTTAATTTTCTGCACATATACAATTTTTGAAGGTTATATAAACTGAAATAAAATATCAAAACTATTTACCCTATATGATCCTAAATTTTCAACTATGCAGGGTAATTGAATATCTCTGCCAACTGGAATTGTTATGTTTGGAATAGCTTCTGAGAACTCGGGATCAGCTTCGTTGGTTGTTCCTGAAATAAATAAACATATTTTTTTAGATATAAAACATGGTATAATTCTTTTTTGACGTCAATAATTAGCAAAATTTTAAAACAACATTATAAAATTTTTACTTATTTTATTCATCATTTAAAATATATTTATTGATCAAAAGAAAGCAGTAAAAATATAAATGAAATGCTTATGAGTTTCAAGATGCAGTAAAAGTTGTGTCAAAAAACTTTCATCACAAATCAATTATTTATGGTAAGGAAATATATAAAGAATAATATCTAATAACATTTGAAACACATTACACACAAATAATTTCAAAAGCATCAATTTCAGTAAAATAAATAAGAATAAGTTAAAAACAAAAAAAGGATTATATGTTAAATAAAAATATTCGAAGGAAGATTGCATCTATAACAGTAAATTTTGAAAATTCAATAAATAATAAAAGTTCCTGAAATAGAATGAACTAAAAAAAAAGGATATATCTTCCGAACACATTCGATAATGGCTTATACCTCTTATTGAACTTGTTTCCGAGACGTGCGTTTTTGTTGTAATCTAAAACTTTACAGATTGTCGCAAAAAGTGTTGTTGGCAAAAAATGTTCTATTTTAGACGAGGAGAAATGGAAGAATATTTTCTCCAAGTTGAGCACTTTTAAGGGAAAGATATTTTCAAACTTTGCTGACCACACTTCAAGCATAAAATTCGGCAGAAATATTCAATATATTTCTTTTCGTACTTTATGACTAGGAACTTTGTTCTATGTTTCATTGCAAAACTTTTTGTATTGGTGTAATTTATTTTGAAATGAGCTATGCTGAAATTAAAAGAAAAAAAAATGCTACCGGAACTAAACATTGTATGTAGTAAGTAGTAATTGCGATTGTTTTGCTTGTTTTTATTTTGTATCATTTATTTAAATTTCCATAAACTGAATTTTTGTAACTAATTTATTTTGGGAATTTGTAAAGCGCAGAAATGGGATGTAACATTGTGTTTACAGTTTACAATCACGCTGATTCATTTTAATCATGTAATAAATAGTTCATAAATTATAAATTATTCTGGAGATTAAGTATCATTGCTAATAAATTAAATATTGCTATTCCTGCATTTTTTTGTTTTTGAAGTATTTATATTCCATTTTATTTTATACTAGTGATACTTTAAGCTATACTTTTACAAGTCTATATTGTAATCATTATTTTGTGAAAACTACTATTAAGATACAATATGAATCATGTATTTGCATACATTTCATTTTACCTTAAACACAGAAAATTTAAAAATTGTTTTAGTTATAATTTTTCAGTATTACTTTTATTTTATTATCTCGCGCCAGTTTTTAATCACGCAAGGATAAATTTCACATATATGTGATTAATGCGAAGGCGATATATTCAACAGAATAATTTCTTTAAAATTATTGTGGACGGTGAATATGACATTAAGAATTATTGAGTCCCATAAGATTTAGAAATATATTTCAAATGTAGTTCAGATTACAGCTAAATAAAATTAACAAATAATCATAGTTATTTATACAAAAATCAAAATTTTGCCAGTTTTCAATATTATTGTATCTGTTATTTCAAAGTAATAATAAATTATGTAATTATTTGATAAATAAAAAAACTTAAGGGAAATCATTCGTGTATCTGATACATAGTCATTATTTAAAGAAATTTATTAACTATACTTAATATTTAAATTTATAAAATTGTGTTTTATTTAATATGATTAAATCTATATGCATTCTTAGCTAAGCAATTGTCCATACTTATTTGTATATTAATGAAAATATTTACTTTAATCACATTATTTATAGTTTAGTTCATAGGTTATATTTAATTACATTAATCACGGAAGTTAATGTCAAAAGATGATGTTTCATTGAAGTAAGAGAAGGTATTAATATTTTAATTAATAAAATAAGGAATGTGCGTATTGTAATTTTTTATATTTCATATTACTAACTTTACATTTTCACATAGCAGTAATTATACTACTACATAAATAAAGATTTTTACTTGAAATAGATTTTTCAACATTGGCTTAAATAAATAAATGTCAACATATAAATGCTTGGATTAATATTATAATTAAATAATAATATTATAATTATTATACAATATAATTATAATTATTATTATAATTAAATAATAGAAATATTTAAGTTCCATTTAAGTAAAGCATTGTATGTTTAGCATTCAAGTAAGCACTTTTTGGGGAATCATACTTCAGTTATACAACTAAAAATATTTAAAAATGTATTGAGATATGTTCAGTGAAAATAAAAAGAAATATTCATATGAAGAATACGTATAAATCATGATATTAGTATTAATACAATCAAGAAATTTTTTAAAAGCTCCTATTTCTTGAAATAAATAAATAAATAAATAAATAAAAAACTTGAAAATCAATCGTATGAAAACAATTTCTATATGTATGGTTTTGTTGCCTTTTGTAGAATAATATAAATCTACATCATCTAAAGTGTATTGAAATGAGTTTTTCACATCATGAAGTTTAAACTTCACGTCGTTTCATTTTATAGAGTTGAGTTTAATTGTACATTCAACTCTTAATAGTCTTTTGAAGTTTAATGTGCACGTCATGATCTCTTCTTACCTCAAATCCTCATTTCATTCTTAACACACAACAGCAGGAAATACCCTAAATAATAATGTGGGCAAAATTTATAAAGTAAGAAAAAAAACAACAAAATAAAATATTTCGTTCTTCTTAAGACTGGTGATTGAGCCGTAGACATTCTCTAAGCGAGAGACTTGTTCTTTTCTTAGCTTCGTCATTCTTCCTATTACTTATTCAAGAGTTACGCGCTAAAAAGGAAAGTAAGGATAAAAAGAAGGATGAAGCGATGGTTGAGAGAAGTGCGAATTCTAAGAGAACCTTAAATGGAAAAGAAAAGGGAGAAAATCCCTTATATTTGAGGTAAAGAAGACCGAGATAACAATAATGGGAAAGAGACTTCACTCTTTTGATTTTAGTTCCAACTTCATTTAAATATTTATTTAAGAATGCAAAGTTATTATCATGGGCTACGGCATTTCTTCCGACTCATGCAGTTGAATATAATTAGGAATTAAACTTCGGTCCTCCATTGAAGGTCTTTCCAGAATTCTGACAGAAAATTACAGCTTATTTGACATATAAATAATTTCAACTAATTATTCAGTCTTTATAAATTTTTTTCATTAATAAAGTGATAACAGTTAATATCGCAGGTTTATATTGTGCGAGAAAGTGATTTTAAAATAAATGTATTATCAAAATCATCTCAGAGTATTTTAAAGATATATTTTTTTTAATTGTTGTTGATGTTAAAGACATCATTTTAATCAATTTTCATAAAATTTTTATTGCTTTATAGCTGCTAACTTTAATGTGGAATAATAGAAAATATTTTGATCTATATATAAATGTTAATTTTTCTGTTGCAATATGTAAATGATAAATTTTTCACTTTTATCTAATTCAGCAAGCAAGTATGATTTGCAAAGCAGTAGTGCATTTCAGACATTTTCATGTACGTTTACATGCTAAATATATGAAGCAATGTTCTCATATATCTCAAATATGAGTATAATAGTGTACTTTACTTATATACGTATGTGGTTTTAATCACTCAATAAGATTAAGGAAGTAATTGGGTCAGTTAAATAATATTTTTATTACAAATGGCTTGTGAAATATATAAAATCACATTTTTAGAATATATTAAAGATACAAGGTTAATAAGTAAATAAGAATATATTAAAAGTTCCTCTTAATCTATTTTAATCTAAAATATTTAGAATAAATGCTTATAAGCATAAAAAATTTAAAATTCTTTTAACAAATACTTAAAAATTGCTATTGCTGAAAATTTAAAGTTAATTTATCTTTCGTTAAAATTTGATTTTAATTATGAATATAAATGTAAGCTTGAAACGAAATATATATTAGTATTCTTGAGACAATACTTAATTATATATTTAGTTGCAAATAAATATGATGGTTCATAAATTTATTTAAAAAATTTACTGTGAAATTTTTCACAAAATTGAAAAGGGGCAAATACTTACTATTATAAAAGTAGAAATAGGAATATCGGTAAGTATGAGTGTGCGTATGTATGTAAATAACATAAGTCGGATTAAATAGTGATATACTTCACGAAAATATCATTGGAACTAATTCAAATATATTAGAATATGAACCGTAATTATAGCCATAATAATATCCAAAACTAAAATGAAGGATTTTATTAATTGAATTGATTAAAATAGCCCGAAGATAAAAAATGAGTATTAAATAACTTTTTATATTTGTAAATAGGATATTTATGACTATAATAATTTCATTTTTATTCCTTCCATTTAGCATATTTATTATTTCATATTTTAAGAGTTTTTGAAAAAAAAAATCATTTACATCAATCTAATTTTTATAGATTATTTTTTATTATATTAACAGAGAAAGGTTTTTAACATAATGAAACTAGTTCATATTACATGCTGTTTATATTAATTATTTTAATAAATTATTTCATAAAATAATAAATATTAACTACGATTTTATCTGGGTGGTTTTTAGCCAGAAATTGTAAGTGTAAGAACTCTAGATTTCTTGAGTTCTGATATTCCTAACTGTCACAGCTTAAGAAAGTTATACAAAAAAAAAATACAATATCTTAAAAAAATACATGAGAATCTCAAAAATTATTTATCCTTATTGTTTGAAACAGACTTGTCAGGAATTTTTAAATCAAATTTTGACAACTTCAAGAAAAAAAAAAAAAAAAAAAGATTTTAATTGCCATTACTTTGCAGAGCTAACTTACATATACTTTATCCTTAATTTTACATAGCAGCATTTTCTGGAGACGAAAAATGTAAGGAATACAAAATCAACTGTGGAAGAGAGTAAAAATGGTAGCATCGCTTTTATGAATTCATTTCTTGTCTAAGCCAAATATCTTCATCAGTTAGGCTAGTTTTTTGTTTAAACCGAAATGCAGTCATGACATGAACTTTGAGTACTTATTTTAATGACTAGATCTCAAGTTCACATTGATATGATTAAAACATGCCAACTTGACTGATTTATAAAGTGACTTTACTCAAAGATAATCTATTTTGTAAAATGAATCAGAGTATTGTGTGTGTCAACTATTTTTAATAAGAAGATACTATTAAGAATTTTTTTCACTTATACTTTAACACAATTATGTGCGCAAAATAAACTTTTCATTAACATAGTGTTATAAGTTATTGCACATTTAATGACTTGATTGCGATTGTTGCGGAGAGTGCAGATAGAGAATGAAGAATGGTTAGAATTAGGAAATTCTCATAATCATATATAAGTCAATAATGGTAACTGTAATTGTTATCCCTACTAAAATGACTACTACCGTTACAATAGTACTAGTAGCTTTGCTTATGCTTCTGTAATAAAAATTTACTTGCAAAGTGAACGGCAATAAATAGATACAAAAATGAAAGAAGTTACGAATATGCTGACTTAATAAATATCTATTTTATTACAAAAGAATAATTCATTAATTTTAAGTTAACTACAAAAGAAGCTAACAAAATCAGATTTTTAATTTACTCGACGCATTTTGTATTGTAAGAAAGTCCATCATAAATACAAAATATCTGTTTTCGCTGTTGCAAGATAAAATTTAAAATATTGGTTGAAGAATTAGATTCAATAATGTCAATAATAAACATAAAAACAAACGATTTAAAAAAGGATATTTTTGGAGATAAAAGAAAATGATGAAGACTATGACAGAAAATGGATAAAAACTATTATAAGTGAAAAAAGTAAAAAGAAGAAAAAAAATAAAGAATATAAATGTCAAGAAGAAACTACAGATCGCAGATGACTAGAAGATATTCTAAAACGTAGACATCAAAAAGAAATTCAAGTTCGTAGCTGTCAAAATGAAATTGAAGTAAGGAAAAATGAATGAAATTTGAGTTTACAAAAATTATATATGAAATCACAGAATTAAGTAGTGATTTAGAAAATAGTTTGACTAATTCAGTCTCCAGTCAAAAAATGTTAATAGTACACAAATAAAACCAAGAATAAAATTTCATCAAAGTTAAATCTTGATAAAAAGCAATGTTCAACTGTTTAAGAATTGAAAGATTCTATTATTACAGAATGGGAAAATCTGAATGCAGATATACTCAAACGCTTATTCGAAAGCAACCATAATCGAATTTTTGAACTTATAACCAGAAAGGGTGCTCTTACAAAATATTAACTGAAAGTGGTTGTATCACTTTGCAACCTAAAACTTGTATTTTTTACTTCATTACATGAAAATATAAACGTGAGTAATGTTTTTAATTTGTTATTTTCATTCTTATTTTGTATATTATCAATGAAAATAATTATTTCAACCATTAATTCCAATTATTGTAAGCTAGGCTGAAAATACATGGTGGTTCTATAATTAAGCAACATGGTGTATCAACCTTCAAGAATAAACAACCTCGTAAATAATTATTTTCCAATAAACGGAGCTTTCTTAAAATAGTTCAATAACTTTGAAGACGGAAAAGAGAATGCTGTTCAAATCCCCCCATAAGGAATGAAAGTGGTACAACTACAACAATTTTGGAAAAATTTCTACCATTTGTCTGTTGTGAAAACATATGCCACAATTTCAACAAAACACGTGATGTGGCCATAAATTATTTTTACGAGGGTCACTCTGAAATTTTTCAGATACAACAAGGTTTTTAAAGTTATACTTAAAAATTTTAGATGCATTCAAAGTAGTCTCCTCCAGCATTAATTCCCTTTTGCAGACGAATTTTCTACGGATTAAATGCCTTAAGCCATTCATTTCTTGGAATAGATGAAAAAATGCATTTATAGCCACATCAGTCTCTTCTTCTGAATGAAAACGACGCCCATGTAAGTTCTTTTTTAGATTAAAGAATTACCAAAAATCGCACATAGCTAGGTCACTTGAATACGGCGGATGTTAGATCACTTTAATTTGTTTTTGTTTAAGAAACTCAACTGTTAATCCGGCTGTATGTGAAGATGCATTGTCATTGTGAAGCATTAGTCCCCTAACGTTCAATTTTTATAGAATTTCTGGAAGACATTTAGAGGTATATCAGTTTGCTTTTACTGTCTTCTGTCCTTCCAACTTGATGGCTTTGACCAATTCCATACTTCTGAAGAAAGCGGCATCACTTTCACTTTTTTCATCACTTTTTTCAGTGCGCGTTGTTTTTTCACCATTGTTGGTGTGAGATCATCTTCAAAGACCCATACTTTGCTTTCTTGACATGTTGGATGGAACGTCAAAAAACGGTATGTACGTTTCATCACCTGTTACAGTTTTAGAAATGATGCGGTGGCCACCATCATTTAGCAATTTAAGAGTTTCTTTACTGATTCTGACACGATCTTCTTTTTGGTGCTCAGTTAGATTATGGGAAGCCCAACGGCAAACTACTTTTTTCATATGTAATTCTTCATTATTGATTTTGTGTATGGCTGCGGATCCAATGTTAAGTTCCTTCTGTATCATTTGATAGGTATAGCGATTATCACCCATTAACATTTTTCCTATGGTAGACACATTACCCGGGATTACTGCTGACGGCGGCCTTCCTGTGTGTTCTGCATCCTGAGGAAAATTGCGACCTCTTCTAAATTTTCTAAGCCATCTGAATATAGTAGCACGAGCTGAAGATGCATCATCAAATGCTAAATGCAACCGTTGAACGCAATCTTCTTGATTTAATCCTGCTTTAAAATCGTAGAAAATCATAGCGCGAAAATGTTCTCCCGTCAACTCTATTTTCTCTTCTGTTTAAAATTTATTCTACGCTAAACAAGTTGAAGTATGTCAGTAAAAAATCGTCTTCTGCGTTAAAATATTTTGTATTTTAAAATTGAACTGCAATTTTTATTTTGTAAATTCTCGTCAGTGCGTATCTCAAAAATTTCAGAGTAACCCTCATATAAACTTAAAAATATATTTTCAAGTGATAAAAATTTGCATGGTGAAAATATCGAAGGGAGTATTCATAACTGAAAAAATAAATACTTAACAATTAAGGTGAGGTGCATGGTTTAATTCATAGAAGATTTTACACAGTATTTTGAAGATGAGAGTTGCTAAAATTATTGAACTGAAGAATGAATCTGTTGTCAACGATTATTTGATTTTGGTTCTCAAATGTTGCCTACAGTGACTATAGGAACTATAGGAATAATTAAAGCTGACCTTGAGTTGTATAACGTAAAAGTTCGAGAAGTGAATCTTTGTGTTGTTCCTGAAATGCACAGATGATTGAATTTCCGGTGAAGAGGGCATGATCTTAATTACATCGCTTACCACAGAATAAGAAAGAAATAAGCATTTATTTATATATAAATTGAAGAAAAAACGAAATTAATTTGCTTTAAAGCTCTAGTGACATTGGAATAAAAAAAATAAAAAATAAAATAAAAAAAAAACTGTCAATCTTATTAGATTTCAGTCAAAGAATATCAAAAATGGCTAACTATGATTCACAGTCCTTCACAAGGATTTAATTGCTAATTGGATGTTTAAAGTGGCCAAAAATCTTTGCAAACATTGCTTCATGTTCTCTGGAAATCATTGGAGAAAATGGCATCAAATTTCTAAAATGTCAACGTGTTGGAAGATCCTAAGTTCTTAAATTGTGTTTAAATGTTGTGGTTAAAGATAAGATCTTAAAAGAACTTAATAGTTTCAATCTAAAAGAAAAAGATAATATGAAATTAAATTAACCTGATACCATTTCATAACCTAATAGAAATAAATATTAAAAAAGTTGTTGGGTCAAAACCCATGTGTTTGCTACGATATAAACCGAATGCTTCTGAAAGAGATGTTATTACTGAATTCGTAAATGAATGGAAGAACAATTCTTTAGTTCTTTTATTCATTACGGAAACAAGATCAACCTTTGTAAATCCTGTCATACTAGTAAAGAAATAAGTTTAAAAGGAAAAAAAAAACGTGGGGTTAAATAAAGACATCTTAACTATAAAATCATAAAAGAAGAGTTTTTCCAATATCAAAAAGTAATGACATATTGGAACGATTACACGTCTGCAGTCTTTTTCTAACTTTGAACTTGTTGCACGGGAATCTCTGAAAACCCGAAAACCTTACGTTGGATTAATTTTACATTAACTATTTCCATGATAAAATTTCAACGTTTTCCGTGTACCACGCATTAGGCCTCTTGTACAACAAGGGAGAATTTATTATTTGGATGATATACTTAATCCAGCAAAACACACAAATAAATTATGCAGAAGTTAGTTGAAGGATTTAAAGTACTTCTGATTTAATATTGGAACTACCAAAATGTGAGTTTGGAAAGAAAGAAGTTGAAGGCAGAATTAAATATGGACAAAGAAAAGAAGAAGCTATAAGTAAGTTACACAATATAGAAAATATAAACGATATTGGAAAGATGTATCACATATTTTAAACATCATAATCAGATGGTTTGTTTGATATCAATGCTTTAAATATGAATTATTTAAATATATTTTAAGTTGACTATAACGTTAAAGATTTAATCTATGAAAAAGGTTCCTATAAATCAAGCAAGATTTTATTGTATGTTTTCTAAAATTTAATTGATCAAATGTTAAATTTTAGTACACTTTTTAACTTGATATAAAAGAAAAAAAGAATTAAAATAAATGAAGTATAAAAACTGCAAAACAATGTTGATATTTTTTTCAAATTTTTCAACTTAATTCTTATATTTAAAGCAATACATTCCTTATATGCACTTAAAAAAATAAAATATTTAAAATTCTTTAATTTATTTTTATTTTGAAATTTATTTCATTTATTCTAGAAATTATTAAATTATGCACAAGAAACTTAACTCTGAAGAGATTTTTTTCAAGTATTCTAACCATTTCTCTCCCACATAATAACATGATATCCATACACACTGAAAGTTTATCTGAAAATATTAGGTTTTAAGGCAAAATAAAAGAATGTTAATGAAGAAGGAAATACCCTCAGAAGATAAAATTGTCTTTCATTTGAAATACATTTACACAGATAGTTTTTTTCACGTGAAAACGAGTAATACGACGATATTACAAAATTTAATAACTTATTTGTAGAAATGCTTTAAAATTCCTTTTAAATTAGTTTTGTGAATGACAACGTTTCCATTAAATTCACCTTAATTGTCGTAATCTGATATGGTGCAGGAAATAATGGAAAAATAGCATGAAAATACATTTCAAACAGAAACTAATAAAACCACGTGATCCATTTTGCTTTTCGCATCATTTTTAGCTGAAATATCTTTTACCATTTACATCCACGAAATCGTCTCTAGTACTTCCTTTTCCAAGACTTAACCTCTATCTTGTAATAAGGAGGGATTTTTCGATTATGGACCCTTTATTATTTTAAGGACGTCTGAAGATTTTTATAACGTAAGGAACTTAAAACTTTTATACCAGCGCCAGAAATAAGCGAGGGAATATATAAATATAAAAAAAGGTGTAAAACAAAAAAAAAAAAAATTGGGGAGGGAAACGATTTACTCTGTCGAGTGATATCCCTCCACCAGATTAATGGGAAAACAGAGGAACGGAACGCGTGAGAAATGAGTTCCAGCTTTTATTACTTCAGTAATAGGAGAAGCACTGTGGAATAATGTTTGTTTTAGAACCGTGCTACAAAAGTGAACGTAGGAAGAAAACACGTTAAATCTTTAATGGTGGAGCAGGACGAGGAGTAACATATTCATTACATGAACACCTTACTCGAGGGATGTATCGGTTTCCGAATTGGGGAAGGGTGTTCTGGTGAAATGGAGTCAAAAGTTTATCTTCGACATCAACTGTTCGATTTTGTCTTAATTTATGAAATGTTTCGTTGCAGTTATTTCCTTTTGTCTTAACAAATCGTTTCGTTCATCGATATAATTTGTACCTCCTTTTCCTACATCAATTTTTGCTTTTTGTCATTGCTTCCGACACTGACTATGACGTGACGATGTATAATATTATTAATATAAATTTACATATCAAAGAAAGCATGTTTATACTTCTAAATTAATATCACATTATTAAATATGCTAATGTATACTTGTGTATCGTTATATATAGATATCTTGATGTACTTGGGTATCGCATGAAAGAGATCAAAATTTGTTTTTAGATTTGTATTTAGTCTATGTATGCATGAAATACTTAACAAGACTTATAATTTGGAGATCGACGTAAATATTGATTAAGAATGGTAACAACATAAAATATTTCCATTCTTAATAATATTATCCGTTACGAATTATAATTTGTTATGAAAATGTTATATTAAAGATGTTTAAATCAAATGAAAAATTAATCTTTCGTTTCACATTATCTTTGTGAACGTAAAGAAATAACAAATAAATATTTCCTTTAGTTCATACATATTATATGCTACTAATTTAATCAAATGTTAATATTTAAATTAAAATGCATTAATTACTCTTTGTTTTCTCTAGTATACTATAATATTTCTCATTTATTTTCGGCATTAATGTGTTTAAAGAAATACCATATTCTTTTTGAAATTTTTTTTTTTAAAAAGTTAGTTATAAACTATTTGATATTATTGTTTTTTTGTATCTTATAAGTTTAATTTTATGTATATTTTATTTATTTTGTAACGAGTTTTCGCTATGCGTTTTTACTGCTTTTCTCAATATCAGCTTAGAAATAATTTGTAAATAATTTTAAAAGTTTATCAAGAAACTTCTATGTCCTAAAATTGGAGCTTGTATGTAACTGATTCAAAAATATTTTTTAACAGAATAAATAACAAATTTGAAGCACATTTTTTACTTTAATGCATAATTGCAACAAAAAGTTTAAAACAGAAATATTTATTATTTACGTTGCAATAATATTCATTTAGTAACAGTTACACATCCTTTCCTTATACCTGAAACCAGTATTAAGTAAATATACATTTATGAAATGGATAGTTTATTCACAAAACTCCCAAACGCACCCTTTTAAATAGTTTTATTAATCAAAAAATAATATCTAAATTATTTAAGTACTGTCAAATATTTATGTTACATTTTAAAATAATTTAGATTTGTTGCAGATAAGTGAAACAGAAAGTAATATTTCTTTTTTGATATTATCTGTGAATTTGTTGACTTATTACGTCAAACTTTTCTGTTGTTCGTCAATACTTTTGACAAGGCAGTTGGATACAAAAACAGATTTGCCGGTAATTCATATTCAGAAAATTATCAAAAGTTCTCTATCACGAAGCAGAACATTTTGCTGTTCAATAATACTTAGCTATTTGTTCGACTCATACCTTATAACTTTTTGTTCTATATAAGCTAAAATTTAAAAAAAATTAAAATGAAGTATACAGAAATACAATATATACATACTTTATATTACATTTAACTTGGAACATTGCCAAATAATTTGCTTGCTTGTAGCCATATACCATAATTCAATGTTTTCAGAGTACATCAAATAATTAAAAAACAAAATTTTTATTTTATTTAGAAATATGATTGAAAACATGGCACTTGTGTTTGAAATGGCATGAAAAGTTGTCTTATTAATAACATTTCTCTAGATTAAATATTTTGATATAAATGATTATTGTAATGAGTATTCAAATTCTTGAATAGGTAATCATTAATCAACAGTTTTTATAAGATTGCTGCACTTTACATATTATGAAAATTTGTATTGAATTTTTTTGGGAATTTTATGATTTTAGAGAATTTGTAATAAGTAACCACACACACACGCACACACACACACACACACACACACACACACACACACACACACACACACACACGCACGCACACACGCGCACACACGCACGCACACACGCGCACACACGCACGCACACACGCGCACACACGCACGCGCACACGCGCACGCACACACGCGCACACGCGCACGCACACACGCGCACACACGCACGCACACACGCACGCACACACGCACACACGCACACACACGCGCACACACGCACACACGCGCACACACGCGCACACACGCGCACACACGCACACACACGCACACACACGCACACACGCACACACACGCACACACACGCACACACACGCACACACACGCACACACGCACACACACGCACACACGCACACACACGCACACACGCACACACACGCACACACCGCACACACACGCACACACACGCACACACACGCACACACACGCACACACGCACACACACGCACACACACGCACACACACGCACACACGCACACAATTTTTATTTTAAAATAAGCTCTATTTTGGTTGGAAATAAATTTAAGTATTAGTAAATTCTTGTCAAAAATATAAGCATAATCCAGAAAATACGAGTAGCTGGAAAACTAATGGAAACTTCACTCAAATTATACTCATAATTTTAAATCAAGTAACAGATTTAAGTAAATCTAATTTTCTTGATTTACAAAATAAAGAGGTAGAGTAGATTTTGAATTCAACGAGCTATGTGTTCTTGAAATGTGTCATTCAAATGCGAAATAACATTTCCAACTATAGCACTTTTCAGTTTACATTAAAGTATTATAAATTTCATAACTTTATTTCTTCATATGTTTTATATTTAAATCAAATTATATATGAATAACATAAATATATTTTACACATACTTTTATTTTTTTTACAATTTTATTTTACTCTCATTTTGGATCATGTGCCATTAAATATATAAATTTTGAAATATAGAGCTAATAAAATCACAAATAACTGAAATTCACTTAATTATATACTTTTCATGAAAATATACTTAACAAAATAAACTTAACACAAATATTAATTTTATAAAACATTTTTTAATTTAGAACCAAATTTTAATATGAATAATTATGCTGTTTGTTAACTTAAGCTTGGTAATAACTGACTTTAACTTCATTATTCAGAAGACTCTCTCTGGGCTAGAAATAAAATAATATATTAAAAACTTTAATTTATCAGTTAATAATTTTACTGGTAAAATATTAAAATTATCATACATTAAAAACAAAGTGAACATTACATGTCATTTAGAACATGCATGTACTAAATTTTTTACGTGTGAATTATCTAAGCTCAAACCGGTAACAGAATTAATGAAAAAGAAGAAAAAATATAACGCAACTCGGGCATATTTCAAACAAAAAAAGACATTATTTCGACTAAAAGAATGCAATAAAAAATAAGCGAATCATTATTCGGTATAGCGACATTCATATTTTTTTTATCTTTCAAACGCACAGTATGAGGTCATTCTGTTTCGGAAATGCTGCACATTACCAGGAGAGAAGCACTGTCCTAGAAGTGTAGGTGGAGGGGAGGGGAATATTACAACGAGTATTTGACGTAAATCGATTTAGAGAACACCTGCTATGCTTGTGTAAAATACGAAGTGAATATTGCATAATGCATTTTTCTATCGCTGTTGAGGCAGCTTCCTGTATCCAGGGTTTTGAAATGCGTCATTGATTTTTATTTGTATCAAATGTTTTCAATTTTTATACTTTTACTTCATGGAAAAGGAAAATAATATTCTTTCATTTAGATATTTATTTGCTTCTTCATTCATGACGCATAGAAGAAAGACAATATATTTTTCATGAATAATTTGATGTCATTCAACTGATTGGCATATGTTAAAATATTTTAATCAATTTTAAACGCAAAGATGCTAAAAATTGTATTGAATACATTCGAGATCACATAGTTTTCCTAAAGAGAGCACTTTGATTTGAGAATTCAACTGTGTAAATTCGTTTAATCATATGAGGCAAAAAAATGTACGTTTTGAGCTTTTATTCGTTTACTTAATAATTTATTACATTTAGAAAAAATTTATACAAAGAAGAATTTAACTAATTGTAGAAAATTTTAATCATAGCTTCAGTAATTATTGATAAAATATTTTACTGTTTGAAAATTATTCGAATTCTATTATTGAATTTAAACGTAAAACTATAAGTATTATTTAGAGATCGATGTTTTTTATTTTATTTTATCATTTTATCTGTAAAAACTCACTATATAATTTTTATTAATATTTACGTAAAAAACGTAGGTATAGTTTACAAAAAGAAATCTTTCATTTTACGGTTTTCATACTTTAACTTAACTCAATAATTTTCTCTACCCAATGTCATATGCAGATATATAATAATAACATACACTTAAAAAATTAATAGATACAACAAATGAATAAATGATCATATTCAAGTAAAGTAAATATATTGTACAGAAAGTTTACTGTAAAAAAAATATTATTTATATTTTAAAGATTCCAAATGCGTAAAGTGTTTAACACACCAGTAGCTTTAAAATTGCTACACCTTGAAGAAGTATAAATGAACGGCTGTATTGAACAAATATAGTGTACTGAACAAATATAGTGTATTTAAATTTTCGAGGAATTTGAGAAAGTATGAATCCTAAAAATCTGTATATAGTAATATCACTTCTGGCACCAAAGGATTCACTTATATGCTTGTGCAAGAGACAGACAAAAATTGCATTAAACATACATGCAAGTAGCTGCTTTTGCAGCTTCAACATGATGTTGTATTTCATCATATACTGATGATCCAATTCCTCGAAATATACTGTAATCTATTAACTTACTCATATGTAGCATTTCCTAAGAGATAAATGAATCAAGCTAAATACCTTATTGCAACAGAAATGTGACAAATAAAGTTTGAAATAAAAATTTTGCAAATAATAGATAACAAAGACCAATATCCAGACTTACCATCATGCTATATAATGGCTAGTATGACTTTGTTAAATGTAAGGTGATAATGTGTTCCCCCTATGATGTGTTCCCTTTGTAAAATACAGTGTCATAATATTAAACATGAGTTTGTCTTTGTTCACTCCATAATAGAATTTCCTCTCTATAACCAATGTCAAGGTTGACAGAAGCTTTGAATATATAACTGAGAGTCCCGGTTGTACAATACGTCTTTGAACTGCTCAAATAGATACGTATTGGCTTAAAACACCTTTCTTAATTCAATATTCTGATGTGATTAAACACTACATTTTGGTCATTGAGATATGCCTGTGTTCTCACCTTCTGCTGATCGTGAGCAGATGGAATTCGGAAAGGTATTCTGAGTAACATTTCTAAATCATTTATCTCTTTCTTTCTCTTATCTCGAATTACCGGAAGAGCAGTTTTGTGACGCCTTAAACTTCACCTCGGTCTTTAAGAATACGACTCTCGCAGATGGAATTCGGAAAGGCATTCTGCGTAACATTTATCTCTTTCTTTTATTTATCTTTTTCTTTCTCTTATCTCGAATTACCGGAAGAGCAGTTTTGTGATGCAATAAACTTCACGTCGGTCTTTCAGAATTTGACTCGCGCAGATGGAATTCAGAAAGGCATTCTGCGTAACATTTCTAAATCATTTATCTTTTTCTTTCTCTTATCTCGTATTACCGGAAGATTATTTTGTGACGCATTAAACTTCATGTGGGTCTTTTAGAATTCGACTTTTCTTAAAATATAACATGCACAAGTAAAAATTCTGCCTTCATACACATGCATCGAAACAATTTTCCATTATACAATAGCTTTCAAAAATATATTACTGTATACATATCATTAACATTCTTGTGTACATTGCAAATCAATAAGATTTATTTCACAAAACAAATTAACAAAATGTCTGAAAGTAGACGTTATGTCTTTCTCATGTATAACTGGCTGGATTTTATAAAAAAGTCGTATTTTATGCTACGTTGAAAATTTTGCTTTTTTTTTTTTTTACTTTAAGAATTATTCTCTTCAATGAAGAATTCAATCTATAAAGAGGTAGAGATGTATTTAAAAGTAATGCAATCCAAACACTTTACAACAGGCTGAAATACAAGAATAATTGAATTTAATTTTAGACAATTTTTTTCGAATAAATCTAGAAGCAGTTTGATAATTTAGGAAAATATTGCTTAAAATTATAGTAAAAGTCAAAAAAATAATAAAATAATAAAAGATAACACTTATCTATACGATGAGAAAATCTGCTAAATTTCATCTAATCGCTATGCAAAATTGTTCCTAACGAATATAATTAAGGAAATGATTACATTTACAAATTTGTAGTAGTAATTACCCATTAGTTAAAAAAAAACAATCAACGTATATCGAACATTGTATTACTTTTTACGATGTTCTTATCTTACAAAAATAGAAATCTGTTCGAATAATTAATTCAATTGAATGGAGTTCTCATTAACAATCATTGAACTTTCATTTCCAGTTTCTAACTAAATAAAATTATCATAAAGCTCGTAGAACATGATTCAAACTTCTTTTTCTGATCGAAGAACAATCTCTCAGTTTTTCCCGGTTCCCTAATAAAACCCGGTAAACGAAAATGAAGATAAAAATCTGATAGACGATTCATCACTTTGACCATGTCATAAGCGACCACCCCCACTGCAGAGGGATTCCGCCGGAAACATTCTGTCCCGGATTTGTCACAGCAACCGGTAGGTTCATTAGGCCATTGAAAATTGAGCCGCGATCGTTAAGCGCGACGCCAAAAGGCTCCTGGTCTCTTTTGAAACGCGCTCATGCAAAAGTCCTCTTCTCCCGTATTTTAGTACGCATAAATCATTCCCCCAGAAAGAGGTAAAGTCTGAATTGCCGTAAAGATGTCCGCACCCTTAACAATGTCTTTAAACGTGTTGTCTCTGTTGCAGAGGGATTTTTTTTTTTTTTTTGAATTAATGAGACACTGAGGCATACATTTTATGAACACAGATTTTCTTTCGAGATATTTCCTCTCTTCCGGCTAAAAGAGAAAATAGAATTACCAGAAAGAGTTATGCATGTGCAGAGATTGTTCTTATTTGGAGTTTTGGGCCATGAATTCTTAGAGAAAAATGATGAGGGAATTTATATATTATACTTAAACTGGCAAATGAAACATTGCCTCATAAATCTTTACAAGTTTCTCTGATTTTAAAAAGCAAATGTTAATGAACAAATTTAAGAAAATCTATCTTAAATTAACTTGTTAATTGGAAATACGTAAATAGACTTTTACAGAATATGAATTTAATTAATATTTTAACAGTATCTTTCTAACCTAATGTTTAAATATAAAAATATTAATTGTACCTATAAAGTCGATGAAAATACTGATTTCAAATAAATAAATCATGCATTTATTATGTTGGACTTGTTTTACTTTAAAGACTCATAATATTTTACCTAAAAATTATATATATATATATATATATATAATATATATATATAATATATATATATATATATATATATATATATATATATATATATATATATATATATATATATATATATATATATATATATATATATATATATATATATATATATATATATAATATATATATATATATATATATATATCAGAATTCGTAAACTTTATTCTTTTACCAATTTGACTTTACCTTGACTAAATTCAGACTAATAAAAAAGAAATATTTTATAAATTTCTCCGAGGAAATAAAGCATAATATTTTCTTATATTTCTCTTTAAATAAGTAATAAATAGTCCTCTTGTTCACAAATGTATTATATGCAGCTTTGTTTCATAAACTGTTCAATTCCTAACAGTAGGAAATATCTAAGGAATAAATTTATCATGTTACTCCCCCGTGTAATCTAGAATCATTTATACATTAAAAAATTATAAGACTAAGTAAACAGCAATATATAAATATTATACACAAAAAAAATTATTTTTATTAAATGAATACAGAAAGAAGTAACGTAAACAGTTTTTTGACAGAGATATGAAATGCTTATATAAGAGATGTTCCCATTTAATTGTCACCAAAAAATCTTAATATTTTGGAAAAATTGAGAAAAATGTTACAAACATTTGAAGAGAAATAAGTAATTACATGCATTAGCAAACTCATTGTTTTTTTTTTTTTTTTTTTGTTTTTTTTGTTTTTTTTAATCTAACTTTGTGAATTTATAACCTATTATTTAGATAAAAATGACGAAAAATAGTCCACGCAAGCAGTGTTAAATGAACAATTATTATTATTTTTTGATATTTATTAATGCGTTAGTGTTCAAGTAGTAAGTGATTTGGATAAGTGTTGCACGTTTACTTTGTGTCAATAACAACTTTCAACGATTGATGGTAATGTCTTTTTTTCCAATCTATTTTTCCTGCCTCGGAGAACCGGAGTTATATTATTTTACTAAAAATAATCAATGTGCATATCAGATTTTTAAATGAGAAAAACACTTGTAAAATGATTGCAAGAGAAAATTCAAATTTCATAAGTATCAACTTCAGATTTTATCACTATTGTGTGTTGTTCATGATGTTTATTAAGAATCACGTATAATATGAGAAACATTTGGGGATACAAATTGTGATATTTCGTTTTTTTTCTTTTTCAAAGTGCCTACCTATTTGATTTTTAATCGTTCTGATATACAAAAAATGAAAATCATCGCTCTTATGTACTATGGGGCACATTCTAGACGTGCATTCAAAATCCTGGAAGTGGGTGGATCTTCCCATTTAGAAATACAGACCAATCAGAAGATGTTCTGAAATCGTCTACCAACACTAAAGATACCATTTTGAATGGATGCTTTTGCGATCACGTAATATTTTAAATGTAGGGATAGCAATATCCTTCATGGTTTTCGTTTTGCTTAAAGAATAAAACTTTCCTGAATACTCTGGATTTTCATTTGGGTGGATTTCAAATTCTCTACAATCCGAAAATGGAAAGATTCATTAATCAATCAGGCGACCCTCAGCCAATACGGTAAATAGGAAATGAGTACTTCCTTATTTGTAAATGTACAGTTTTAGAAATTATTCTGCAATGTTAGAGAAATATAGTTGACATAAAGGAATACTTTTAATATGCTAGCAATATAGATTATTACATTAACATGAATTCAAGTAAAACTATAAATATAAAAATATGTTGGGGATTTACCTATTTCTGGTATGTTTGCAGATGTAGTAAGAAATATTTTGCCACACATTCAATTTTGTTCTATCAAATAATTAACAATACTAATTTTAAATGACATTAAGAACATCCAATGTAAATTTCCTTCAAAAAGAAACTATCCTTTCAGAGGATAAAAAAAAAGTTTATTTGAAGTATAAAAGATTAAAATAGATATATCTAAAATAAAAATTTGAAGGAGATCCTTATTTAGAAATGTATTGTTTTATTTTTATGTTTATCTAAACATATTATTTGATGATCAACACTTTTTATTATAAATTAATTTAGAACATATCAAAATTAAAAAAAATATTTTTTTTTTAAAAATTGTTACCATTTTTAAAGATTTATGTATAAGTTTGCAACATCTTGGAAGGTTCTTTTCAATTATTAGGATTGCAAAACCATAAAGATACTTTGCTATGTAAAAACACTATTGCGTGTGTGATGCCCTAATATTTGATGATAGTTTTTAGCTTAAAAAAAGCAAAATTGTTTTGATTACATAATTGCAGTTAATATACCTTCCAGAACAGCACTGAAAATGAAACTTTGTTTGGAAAATTAATACATAAAATTACATATTTATTTTAATTGCTCAATTATAAATTCGCAAACGATCTATATAGATAAAATGATACATACTTACAGACAAAATGATCTATTCAGATAAAAAGTGTATATTTTCAATACTTTATTATAGTGTGCTATACTTTTACTACAGAAACGCATTATTTTTTTAAAATGTATATTTAATAAACGGCATCAACGGAATCTATATTTAATAAACGGTATGTTTGTAATCACAAAAAATCTTGTCTGTATAATTAAAATTTTTAATTTATTGCAAATAATAATTCTCTTAAATTGCAAATAATAATAACATTAAATAATTTTCTTAAAACCTTATCGCAATATATGAAATTTTACTGCACAAATGTAATGCATTTTTTAATTTCACCGAAATTTATTTAATAAGCAGCAGTATTATTAATTTAATAAGCAGTATTAAAATCATTTAATATTTCATAATTTTGGCAGCAGTATTATATGTACTTATGAAAGTATTCTAATTCATTACTTAAAGGCGCTCTTTAAAATTTGCATAAAAAATAATTCAAAATGAATTTTTTTCAATTTACGTGACAATTTCTTAAGTTAGATTTTGAATATGCTTAAGTTTATTGAAATGAAAAATATTATATTATTGCATTGAAATTGTAATATTTTTTCTTTTTATGCAGTGTATATTAACGAATTGTTGAACGGAAGATACAGATCAAACCATTCATTGCCAGCTCAGTGATTAAATAAAAACTGAATAATAGATTTTAGTGTTTGATCATTTTATTAGTTAAGTATTCTGAAGACTTTTTCCACAGAAAAATCGGAATTCAACCAGTAAAACCTAATATTTGTCTTACCTTGGTTTTATTTGTGAAATTTTAAGTAAAGTATATACTAGGATTGTTTGTACTTAGGATTCTCTCGTCTTGAGAAAAATTCCTTCAACATTTACTCAAATATCGAAATAATAACAAAAGGGTTACATATAATGATTCCCATGTATATGATAAGAAATACTGCATCAGAAATAAATATCATTTCATTCATATATATATATATAATTGGCTTGCAAAAATAGTAGAAGTTATATGTGACCACAGATATCTTTTAAGACATCAAGATTCTAGCTTAAAAAATGTAAATTTGGGGTGTCACATTGAAAAACTACAAAACAATCAATTACAGAATAACGTCTCTATACCTCTAACTCATACTTCAGAAAAGAAATTTATTAATATTTTCTAATTTGCAAATCATATATGAAAACAACTTTGGGATTCCTAAAACTTTGGCAGCCGTTTTAAGTAATAATTACTATATTCAAAAACATATGTGATAATTTTCATGTCACTGTTGATAATGGAGCATTATGTTTATTATTCTAGTTATCACATTTCTTAGTTGATTAACATATCCTCCTTTATTTAAAATTAGGCTAAACTGGAGAAGGTGGCAAGCAGAGCAACACTAGTTGCATAATTCCTTGCTAATAAGAATTTAGAGAATTTTCCTCGTGGCTCGGTTGTGCATATTTCAAATGTGTATGAAAATTTTCACAAGTGTATTTATAGTTCCTGGCCATTATCTTGTTATTCTAAGAAAAAAATTGCTATATATATACACACACATATATATATATCTCTATATCTATATCTATATCTATGTCTATATCTATCTATCTATCTATCTATATATATATATATATATATATATATATATATATATATATATATATATATATATATATATAAAGTATTTCAGTTGTATAATTCTAAAATGTATATATAAATACATATTTACCAAAAACTTCCTTGCCTTTTTGAGGAGTTTGTCCTAAAAACAATCTTATTTTATGTGTTTGAATTAGATTACAGGAAAAAATTTATTGGTGATAAATACTCTATTTTTCTTATGAAGAAATCAGATTGCTTTACATGGATTATTAATAAGAATTATAAGAATTTTTATTTTACAATGTTGTTTAAAAATCATTAAAATTTAGAGAAGTCATATGAAACTTTTATTATAACTAAATATTATTTACTTCATATTTTATAGTTGTATCATTTGAACTAAGTGATATATTGTATTTCAAAATTTATTAATAAATGCATATAAAATATTTATGAGTCCATGAATATAGTATTATATATTAAAAAAGCAATATATATATATAATGGTAATATAAGTAAATATTTTTCCGAATTCAAGCAAATATTTTAAAATGTATCATTAACTGAGTATGTGCGTTTCCTTTTTTATCATGTCTAATGAAACAAATTTGATACTAAAAAGGAACAGATTTTTGCAGGTTTAAATCGTTTTGTTCTAGACTGACTTGTTTCATATAAATTTTATTGTTATGCTTTACTATTTTTTTCAGCTGATATCATATAATTTATATACGCTTTTCTTCTGAATATTTTGCTCTTTTTTAAATGAGAAGTTGGTAAGAATTTACGCATACGCTTCCAGACAAAGTTGACTTCTTGGATAAATCTTCAATTATTTAAAATGTCAATTACTTATTAACAAAATAATCAAATAAATAGTTAAACAGAGAATTATCATAAAATGCCTAGGGATAATATAAAATTAATATTAATGTGTTTCTTACTTTGATTATTTTGAACAATATGAGTATTTTACATTATTGTTTGAAAAGCCATTTCAAAATTTAATTTCAAAAGTTAAATAATGATTAAAGTTAAGAGTATTTTCTTTATGAGACTCCATTTTGATATGATAATGTTGCATGGAACAACAATAAAAAATTAGCAATCATATAAACAACACATTTATTAATTTATGCGAGATATAAATTAGAAAATAACTTTATATACTGCATTTAAAATAAATTTAACTAAAAGATAGATCTTTTGAAATATTTCTTCCATTTATGTATTTGAGAAGATAAAAACAGTTTTTAATTGAAAATTTTATTTTTTAGATTTCCAAATATATATGTGAAACACGTATAATAAAAAAACTGCTATTATGATTCTCATTAAAAATAATTACTGAATCATTTATTACATTATTTAAAGATATAAAAATATTTCCATTATTCTAATAAGACAGAAATTTTTTTTCTTTAAACGGGAAATAATTGTGATAAATTTTTCATACAGTAAATATTAAGCTGTGCAAAATCATAATCTACAAGTATAATGTTCTTAAATATAGATATTCACTTCACATTAATATTCTTTTGTAACTTTTCAAAAGTAATCTGTATGTTATTGTAAAGGTAAAATAAAAGAGTTGTAGAGATATCAACGTCAAATTTTAATTGCTGAGATAACAGTTATTATTTATATTATTTTATAAAATGAATTAATTCCACTGTAATTAACATTTTGTGTGCGTTAATAGAGAGTTACAGCTCATGATGCATACAAAGCTATAAAAAATTGATTGACAGTTGATAGAGTTTAGAAAATATGGCTAAGTTGAAATGAAATTTATTCACAGAATCATTCCCGGTAAAAGTTAAGAAAAATCATCTATTGATATTTCTTGCAGATAATTTGCATTATTTCAGAACATTCTTTCAAAATTGTTCAATAGCAAAATATACAGAAATTATAATTAAAATTTAGAAGGAATATACACACTTTTTAACTTTCCAATTAGGTTCATATCACCACAGTAATGATTCGACAATCTAACCTAATAATTCTTTCCATGGAATTTTATGGTGAAATTAACATATGGTAAAATTATGCTCTGGAACCTACTGAATAAAATATATTAGCTTTCAACTACATAAATAAGTGCTTGTCATTTTGCGAAATCCCACAAATTTTGGTAGCTGTTATCTTGCATATTAGAAAATCCTTTTCCTTTGTGATTAAGTTTAAAAAAAATCCAAAAATTAGAAATCATAATGTATTAAAAAAAATTTAGCTCACTGGGACTGAACTATTCCATCAAATCTTCATTGATAAATTTAGCTCTATTACTGTCAAGAGTTATAAAGAATAAAACAAAGAAATTTGAATTTTATTTGCTATAAGGTAAGGTATTAAAAGGCAATGCTTTTGGGTTTTAAATATCATTAGCATGTTCTGTCCTTTTGTATAATTTTTAAACTGTTATTATTAGTTCAATACTGTAACTTATGATAAGCTAAAGGGTATATAAAACGGATTATATTCCTAATAATACAATATCATACAGAAAATAAAGGTATTACTATAAGCTTTAAAGGATTTAGATTAGTTTAAATATATAAAAATATTCAATGCTGTATAAATAGACTATTTTTTACACATTTTAAAATAAATGTTATGAAAAATTTATCAATTTATAATTTTAATACAGCAGATTTTTTTCAAGAAAAACTATTCATATATACATATAATTACAGACATATATATATATATATATATATATATATATATATATATATATATATATATATATATATATATATATATATATATATATATATATATATATATATATATATATATATATATATATATATACACATATATATATATATATACATATATATATACATATATATATATATATATATATATATATATATATATATATATATATACATATATATATATATATATATATATATATATATATATATATATATATATATATATATATATATATATATATATATATATATATATATATATATATATATATATATATATATATATATATATATACATACATATATACATATATATATATATACATATCTATATCTATATATATAAATATATATGTATATACATATCTATCTATATATATACATATCTATATCTATATATACACACACACACACACATATATATATATATATAAAGCATATTTTATTTGAAATTTAAAGATATTGTTGTACAAAAAATTAAAAAGATATAAAGGTTAATACTTTCATTTTTCCTTTTATATCATAAGAATATTTCTTAATATTATACATATTTAGTAATTGCAGATAAGTCTTCGAAATATTCTGTTGCGCAATAAAAATCAATTTAACATCATAGGATGTTTACACCAAAGGTAGAATTATATACCGAAAATAAAAATTCTTTATATTGCAGTGAAACTGCTTTTATAAGTAATATTTAAAATCCTGTCATATATAAATGCATTCTAGAATCGGAAAATAACAATTATAGAAGATATTGTGGGCAGTTTCTGTTTTAGATTGCTTTAAGTTTATTTTCGATTTTTCCTGTTTAAATTCTTATGGATCTTGTTATGATTTCTTTTTCATGCCATTCTTTCCGCTTGAATGGGGATTTAAATAACATGAAACATTTTAAAATTAAATAAGAACACTGGTATGATGTATTATTATCAACTACGAATTAATCAGATGAAGATATTTTTTGTTTCCGTTACATTTCCGGCTGAGGGAACATTGCCACTCAACAGTACCGACTATTTCACTGCACTTTCTGTTCCATGAAACTCCAATAAAATTGAGGCAAAGAAAAAAAATTACACAATCTATTTGCTATTATAGTGAACATGATTGATCTTAATTGGGTCAAATATAGAATTCATGTTCTGGTCACGAGATGATGGGAGCTGTTTCGTAGAATGTTTCATGAAAAACTTTTTAATTCTTTACACTTTTTTAAATTATAAATTTTCAACAGTCGAATATGTGTCTATTCTAATGATATAAAAATTTAATGTTGATAAATGTGTGTATATAAATGTATCATCGTAAATATTTTCGTTGATTAATTCATATTGGGAAGAATATACTTTAAATGCCATGTATTATTTTCTGTAAAAGGTAAAAATAAATATTTTTATAGAGAAGTTTAACGTATTTACATAAAATTTATATTTCATATTCTTTTAAAAAAGTCGAAATATAATTTTATATTGGGTTTATTTGTATCTTCACAAAAAGGCTATGCTTATATCAGAATTGGCAAGATATATCTAAATTATTTTTGACCTAAACATTATCCAATTTTGATTTCAAAATGTCATTGAAGTAAAAGAAAGAAAACAAATAATTTATTAAAATAATTGAGAAAACTGATATAGTTATGTTTGTACCTTAAAATATGTAACTTTCTATGTTTATCCCATTATAAGCATTTCTGAAAATTACTGAATATTCGTATACGTTTATTATATATTTAAACAAAATTTGTTAATTACTTTTTAAAATTACTTAGCTATGAAATGAAGTTTTCAATTACAATTGAATTAAAATACTGTTTATTTAGTATAAATATATATAATTTACAATACATTTCCCGTGTTTGGTAAATGTAATTTATGCAAAACAATTTACACACTATAAGAATATTTTTCATAATAAATTGAAAATTAAAACTTTAATTTATTATTTCTAATATCATATTAACCTTGTTTATACAGATATTTTGAAGATATATTGATTTATTTTAAAAAGTACTCAGTAGAGTTTTGTGTCTTTAATAAGTTTTGTGAATGTTTTCTCAATGGTTGGTTACTTAAACTGCTCTAAGAAAAGATAATACTTATTTAAAGATATCAGTAATGTGTCTGCTGTATATTAAACTTATAAATTAGATATTTTTATAAAATACTACAAAAAATAAAAAAATACATAATTTAATGTTTTTAAGTTTTTAAAACTAAATGATTTTTTAAAATCCACATATTTAGAAATTTTAAATTATTAATTATTTTTAAAGAAAATATTGATTCTTCAATAATATTTTTCAATTTTGATTTATAAACTATGTGAATGTTCATATTAAAAGCAATATAAAAAGTCAGAATTAAATAATGTAAGTTAATGTTTCTGAAAAACTTCTTTCTGAGAACATATTTGAGAAAAAAATGTTACAATTCTCATGGAAAATTTAGAAGAAAAATTTACTTAACTTTTAAAAATAAATGATGAGTATAATGATTGAGATCTAAATAAATTAATCTTATCTTTATTTCATATCATACATTAAATTAACAGTAATTCATTATTCTCTGTAAATGCATCAAACTAGATGTTTGTTAAAAAAAACTGCATATTTTATAATTTTTATGTTTGAAATAAATTATTAGATATCGTTGATCAAACTTTACTGTAAAGAGATAAAAAAATTTAGAATTTTCTAAGGAAAAATAAGTTTTGAGCATCAAAAGAATGTTCTTAATTCATATTATAAACATTGGATAAAGTTTTTCCTTCAATGATTTAAAGTTAAAAACTATCTGATTTGAATATTTAAAAATATCTTTATATATTTATATAAAACACACAAAAATGTTTTAAAGTATTTTCATAAAATTACCATTTAGAGAAATAAAATTATTTTAAAATAATTTTGCTTAAAAATTACTATAATTCCAAAAAAAAAAAAAAAAACAAATTACAAAATTTTTCCAAATCTTTTAATACTTAAAAGGAATTATATAGTAAGCTTATATTATTTACATTTTGAAATTTTAATAAATTAACTGAAATTATAGGAGTGAAAAGTTTTATTTCGTTTGTGCTTTTTATATTAGATGGTAAAAAACAAATATCTAAATTCCAAGCAGAAAGTTATAAGTAAAATTCAAAAATTCATTAAGGAAGAAAAGCACATGCAATGAACAAGCTCATTACGAGTGTATAAAATCCTTCATATATTTCCAAAGTATGGTAAAATATTTAATTTTAAGATTTATTATTATTTTTCTTTTTGAATTTATCAAGTTTGTTTTGTACTAACCAAAAAAATCTACTCTAAAACTGAGATACGAAGCACATTTTTTTAAACTTTTTCTGTGCTTATTCCGTAAAAATTCAAGAGAAAACACAATTTTGTAAAAATAACTTACTTGTATCAGAATGACTTCAAATTGCACTAAATAAATTACACAGAAGAAAATTTGCAAAAAAATGGTTATTTTTCTTCTCCAGGCAAGTTTTCATTTGAAACATTTTAATTAGAATGCCTATTTTTTCTGAGAAAATTATTTACTTCGTTTCCTGTATTTAAAAAGAGAAATTTAAAAAAGAATTATATCTTTTTTCCTTTATTTTTAGGAATATTTTCAATATAAATAGTTTTACAGCTTTTGTCCAATTATATCCTAATCGCGTCGACCACAACCAATCTTCACAGACAACCCTAAAGGCCAAAAGAATGGGAGAAAAAAATTAGCCGAGAGAGAAAGAGGAAAAAAACGAGCCAAATTTCTCTAAATTGTTAAAATAAGAGAACAGAAATAGAAAGAGGAAAGAAAATTTCCTTCAAGGCCTGATATTTCCTATCTAGGCGCGATACCTTTCTTACTGAGTAACAATAATCATTAAAAAGCCACAAGGAATACATGTCTTTTTTGGCGAGCTTTTTCATTATATTCTCATTTTTTTGCTCGATTCTGAGCTCAGCAAAATCTTACAGCCTTTTCTTAATGAGGTAGCTGGCCTGCATTTTCATGGGCATTTTGGATTTTTCCCCTTCCCTTATTCATTTTTTGCTTTTCTACTTACGAAGCCCGAGAGCTGGAAACAAGGGAAAGGTGCTTTATCTGCAAAGAACACTCATAGCTTATTGACAGCTTCTAATGGGACTTATCGAACGCAGGGGAAGAGATAAGTTATCCTAAGGCACGGAGAAGTCTAATGGAAAAAAAAACCCATTCTCGCGCTCGAATTTAAAAGGTAGAAGTTATCTCAGGGCATGAGCGAAAGTTTCAATTTGCGGAGTTTTCCGTCGCTCATATTTTTTCCATATACCACCAGCAAAAAATAATAATAACAAACCTGAACAAAAATGGATTAGAGGAAGGGAATGTTTCAAAGTATGCATCCTTCCTCAAAATTCTTAATAGATGCGAAACGTTGCCACAGTGTCTTTATTTACATTGCAAAATATTTGACCTTTTGTTTTCGAATGCTATTATTATATTAAATGTAAACAAAAACTCTCACTACTTCACAAACTTGAACTCAATTTTTTTTAACGGATTAAATCATCTCTAAAGTATAAGTACATAGTCAAACGTTATAACATTCAAATTAAACCTAATATTACGCTTTACGGTTCATGTTACTATTTCCTTACAGTGTTACCAGCTTCTTATTGATGTGGCACATGAATGAGGCAAATAAATAATTATTTTATACTTTGCATTAAATATTTATTTTGATGCTGATTCCTTTATAAATTTTAATACCATTATTTATCACATTTATTTTTCCAATTACCTAACTTTTTATCACTTTGTGTCAAAATATGTGTGCATTTGAATAAAATTCCTTTTGTTTTTGTATTGAATGCATTGGATACAAAATCATACATTGAATTGCTTTATACATTTTTGCAAAATAACTATTAATTTCTTTAGTTTATTATTGCAATGTATGGCTATTTTTAATGAATAAATTTTAAATGAAATTTAATAATGTGAGACAAATAATTTAATCGGTGAAATGCTAGGAAACAAGATATGAGTAATTCGTTGAGGTTCGATAGTTAAATTACATACATTTTGGCTGGTATGAACGTCGATACAATTAGGTAACATAAATTAGGTATTATAAATTTCACAACCTGATGTAAAAATGCTTATTTTTACAAGTGTTAACACTTTATTTGTCATACTATTGAGAACATATTCGTTCATTATACTACGAAAATTTAAAGTACTAATTACTGGTGTTGTATTGGTATATTCGTATTAATATTTTCACGATCAAAAACTATGGTACTCCTTTCAGGAATGAAATTCTATATATAGATAATTAAATGATTTTCCTGAGAAGAAATCTTTAATAAACATCAGTAATCATTTATCAATCAGTAATATATATCAATTGCTTTGATATTTATTAATGTGTCGAAGAAACGTAATATTGTATTTTTTTGGCCATTGCGATCTAAAGAATTGCAATTAGACTCATTATGGCCTTTGGCAGAGAACATACTTGTAAACTGGAAGCTTTATTGTTTCATTTAAGTTTCTAATGTCTAAAGGAGAAAAACATTGTGTATCTGTATTTGTTTTTATCAAAACATTGAAAATTTATGAAAATGTTTCCTTGTGACACGGAAAAATTGATTTTTAGAGACGTGAATATAAATGCGCATGCCAATTGAGAATGCACTCAGAGGTCGAAATTGGATCACAAAATTATAAATTAGAAGCAAAAGGAAAAAAATAAATCAAAATTATTTTAGATTAATTTAAAGAAAATATTGATTTATTATTGTTCAATTTATTACAGAGCTTATACACAGTCCAGTCACATTTATGTGACCACATGTCAAAATCTAGAATAACTACCATTCATTGATGAATTGCTGTGAGACGCATAAAAATACAGTCAATTAGATTTCTGAAATTGTCCACTCAGATGCTAAAACTTAACGTTTCCTATGCAGTGGTTACTTGCGATAAGTTACAAGGGTGAGTATTCATGTTTAAACAACTCCTGTTGAGTAGCCTCCACAGATTTTCGTTTGATTTTTAGTAAGTTTGCTCACCATGGAAGAACTAAGAACTCATTTTGTTGCTCATTCAATGCACGCACCCTGCCAGATTTATGACATTTAGCATTTTACTGCTGG
>CM057822.1:57335643-57370643 GCA_030067965.1 Latrodectus elegans
TTATAACATTTAGTTTTAACTCTATTTACTTATGAGTTACATTCTTTGTAGTATCTTCCTAAGGTATGCAATTCTACACAGGTAAGTTAATTGTAACTTACCCCAAATTCAGTCAATTTATCATGTTTGACACATTTGATGGTTTGTAGGAAACCTACCCATTTAGAGTGTACATTTTCTAAAGTAGTTGACAATTTGGTTGTAAATGTAGGAAATAAATGAAACTCAACATTAATTTGCACTAAAAATATTCTGTCATTCACGGTAGTTTTATCAGTTAAAATTATTCATACATATGATTTTTTAAGTGCATGTTTTAATCAAGCAATTTCAAAACCACACTTATCATTTGCTCCTATTTATATTTTACACTAAGTGTAATTTAATTTTCTAGAAACATTTAATTAAGACATTTGTTTTGAATTCTAATAACAGAAAAAAATAATTAACAATATTTCATAATATTTATTTAAATTTCCTAATATGGATAAATAAACTAGAAAATTCAGGATTTTCTAAATTAAGGAAAAATTATTATAATTTAAACTAATACTATTACTTATAAAAAGTGTTTAATAAGAAAAATATTTTGCAGAAATTTTTATTTGCTTTCTTCATTCCTTGAAAGTATTTATTCATTCAAGTATTTAAATTTTATTACATAAATGAAAAATGATTCAGTCGTCCATAAAATGTTTAAATATATAACAACAATAATTTGATAAATCATATCCCCTTGTGACTTCTTATTCTTTTTAATTTCTTAAAAGGCCTTATCATGTATCAAAATACAAAATCATTAATTATATTGCAATTTGAAAATATATGAGCATCAATTATGTTCTAATTTGAAAATATATAAGCACTAATTACGTTATAATTGGTTTGCAATTTTCTGTCTGATAAAAAACTATTGATAAGTATTCCCTTGTTTATGAAAAAAAAAATGAAAAATATATACAAGGATTTATCAAAACACACTGTTGCCTACCGTTATTATAGTACCCTGAAAGAAGCATGCAAATAACACGAAATTTACAAGATGCATTAGCGGAGGTGAGATATGCAAATGATTAGAATTTCAGCACAGACGCAAAGCGTGCGCCCATTCAAAGCGCTATTTAAGATTTGGAGATATCAACGAATTCAGATTCGACATTTGCATATTTCTTGTGGTTTATTTTTTAAAAAAAACAATCAAATGTACCTTTTAGAAAAAAGCGATCATTTTCGATCCGGTATGCGAGTTCTACAGAGGAATTATAGTGACCTACCGATATTGTGAATAATTTTTCTGGAAAATCGGTTGGACGAAGCCAAAATATCGTAATGCGTGTATGTGATCGTTTTATGCAGGAGGACTCGTTTGATCACCTCCTCCTCCATGCATTACTTTACGTGATGACTGACAAAACGTGAGTATGGTATTGATGAATCTCTCAGTCACATCACGAAACATAGTACAACACATTCAGTCTGCAAAGCATCATTCAGTGTCTGAGCAATTTTGAGTAGAATGCTCTGTTCGCAAGACGCACATTGCCTCGTCTACTCTTAATGCAGAACCATTGAATTCTCAGCCGTAATTGGTCCACTGAAAGAAGAATACGGACGACATAATGAACTGAAATTGTTTTTACTGATGACGTATAACTCTGTCTGCAACAGTATGGTGGTCACATTCGATTCTGGGGTAACCGTGGAGGCAAGATTTGAGACAGCTGCGTTATGCACCCCACACTGGTCCTGCAATAGATATTGTAATAAGGAGAGGTATTGGATATCACTCTAGCACTCCCTTAGTACACATTGAAGGTACTTTAAGCAAACAGAGCTACATCTCCGAGTTGTATGAGCCATTTGTCTTTCCTAACCTTCAGAGCTTGTCCACATCCATATTTCATCAGGAAATTACGTGGCACGCATTTTCCAAGGGTTCTTCGTCAGTTGTAAGATTGAATTGCTTCTCTGCCTAGCTCGCCCTCCAAATCTTTCACTGATAGAAAACATGTGGTCCATGGTTGTTCGACGATTGACCCAGATTACCTCCCCAGCTGCCACACCAGATCAACTTTGGCAATGTGTGGAGGCTGCTTGGTCTGCTGTATATCAAGAATACATTCAAAGTCTGTTTGAATCAATTCTGAGACTTGTGGCAGCGGTGGTCTCCAACAATGGCGGCTAATCTGGCTGCTGATTTTGGCAGGATTTAGAATTCTCACTTCATAGAAGTCTATAAATTTAATAATTTGATAATTGGTCAACTTGCTATCTGCAAAATAAATGTTGCTGCAATCTCTTGTCTTTCTTAGTGTTGCAATTTTGGTCTTTCTTAGTTTTTCAGTGTAAGTAAAACACTTAGATTTATAAAGAATATTTTATTTGCATGTTATCGTACCTTCTTTGGCATATAATAGAGTTTGAGTTCACCTAAGAAAGATATTTTTTATAGGAATAATGTAAAATTCTCATGGAGATATATTAAAAAATTAGGACGTGTGCAAGGGGAAAGTATTCATTCTGTATTGATAGCTATAAACAGATAATGATAATAAAATTGTATTAAGGTTGATAGACCATTTGTACCAATATAGAAATTAACTTCCTTTTGGTGTTCATTAAACAAATATCAGACAGTTACACTGCATGTAGAATTGTATTATAATCTTGGAAAAATCTATCTCTTGCAGAAAGCAATGTCTACATCATAGGCCGAACTTGTCATCAAAAAATCTTTCGTACTTCTCTTAAGTTATCCTTCCATTCAGAATTATGATTGGTACAGTAGAGAACCCCAACACGGTTATCCTAGAAAAATTCAATGATGGAGAATTTGAAGTTGATAATCACGATCATATGCCTGTGTAGGTGTCATCTAAGTGTGCATATGTATTGTTGCATAGAAAAGCGTGAAAGTCTATTCGGCAAGCTATATTACTTTTTTCACAGATTATTTAATCAGGTTGTGTGGTTGGATGTAGACAAAGTTCTCAATTTAAATACATATCAAGTGGGTTTTGAATTTCTGCTTGGTCGTAAGTATTTAAAGGGTACATTATATCTATAGTAATTGATATATTAGAATTCAGATGCTAACTGATCTTTGTAGTACCTTTTGTCTTTAGACATTACAGTTCTCTTTCTCTCCATTATTTTGCTTTGCCGAGCTTATTTCTAAAAATATTCTTCTAGAAACCCTAAGGAATGTTTTGACCGGACTTGTTTCTTATAGAAAGAGTGCTGCAATTTGATAATTTTGAAAATCTGAGAGTTTACATTTTATGTTTTTGAAAAATATTAAAGACTCAGAACTTTAATGAACTTACTAAATGTTACCCCTGAATATATGTATTACCATTTACATAAAACTGTTAGATGTTATTACAATGTTTAATGCTTACAAAGAACATTAAAATTTAATTTTTATTTACCAGCATTTCTATTATTTTAAGAATAACCTAAATAAAAGTAATTAATTTTTTAGAAAATTCACCCAAACTCTAAGTTTCCACATATTTCTAAAACATATATTTCCCTCTAGAATATCTAATTAACATCACTCAAATTATAAAAAACAAGTAAAATTCACTTATAAGCATTAATATGTTTAAAAATAAACAATATTTATAATTTTTTTTCAATTTTTAGAAATAAATGTTTTTAAATTAATATTGAATCCAAATAAATTATAATTATTAAAATAAGCATGCAATGTTTATAATAACCACGATTACAAGCCAAACAATCTTCTAATTATACTCAACAAACTTTTCTCCTATAAAGAACACACATATTTAATAAAAAGTAAAAGAAAATGAAGAAAAATCCATATAAATGTGTACTGAGGCACTGAAAGTAGAAAATACGAAACTAAGAGGGAAATGTATGTTTCGTTATATCAGAAGAAAAGTCATTAGTGATGCTTTTAACTTTCTTATATCATGTGTTTACTACTGGAGGAATCGATGATGGGATGATAAGATAGAATCAAGTATTCCTGAACTGGTAGTGAAAACCTTTTCTTTCCTCCTCTGCATTGCTGACTGTTGTTTAAATGCTATTGTACATCCTTCCTCTTAAAATATTTCTTTGTTTATAAGTTGTTATCAGAATAAAAAATATGAGTATTATAATTAATAAATATATGATTACAGCTCAGTCGTATGCGTAATTCACGTCATGGAATATCATGAAAATTATTTGAAGTAAGAGAAGGATATATTATGTCTTTAAACATTAAATTTTCAAAAAAAAAAATCTCTTATAATTATATGAGTAATTACTAAAAAGCAAAATTCAAAAAATAAAATTCATCCATTAAAATATAACAACTTCTGTAATTGTACATAATGTTTTAATGAATGTTAATTACAAAATTTGTAAATTTAGAATTTAGTAATTTTTTCTCATAAATGTATTTCCAGTATATCAATGCAATGCTTACAATAACTAAATAAAAGGAGTAAAGACAGTATAATTTTTTTCAAACTGTTTAAAATAATTGCAAGAAGTAGCGAATAGCACACTCATTGAAGACAATAACGACAATGAAGGATTTGCATATATAACAGCAATAATGACAAGCACAATTTAATCAACAATGAACATCTAGATCACTTTTTGTGCTATTATGGGAGGAAAATAAACCATGTTTTTATTGTGACCTAAAAAGGAGAAATCCAAGCAATATGGAAAGAATGATGGCTGAGAAAAATATTTAAATTAATGTATGCATTGTTGTCTATTAATACATTATAAGTGATTTCTGACAACATATATGCTAATCTAAAACGAGTTGAGGCGCATCGCTCTCACACTATAATCCTGAAAAATAGATGTTTATCACGACTTCAAATAAAATCACTTGAGAAAAATTTATTCGAATTACAGGTAAGATATTGTATCTGGAAATGTTGCATCAGTGGCTACTTACATAATCTTCTAAAATGTAGAATCTTACTAAATACCGTATATAATACCTGCCGAAAAAGTAATGGAACATTTTACCTTGAATGCCTATGTTTTAAAACTAAGCGAGTTATCAAGATGTGAATGATTCAAAATATTGATTCTAAAACATAAGTGGCAAAATAAAGTTAGTCTGCTCAGTGAAGAAAAAATTGAAAAATTAGCGAAATCTTCTGTATAAATCCGTTGGTTCAAGTAACTCAGTAGCTTTACACCACTCCCCATACGATCGGCAAAATGGAGCATCATTTTCTGTGGGCTGTGATTAGGAGGGTGGCCACGTACACTCCCTCACTGGATTGCGGAATCTCCGAAGATTAGTGACATGACCATATTAATATGTGACGCCTAATGTCCTTCTGATGGTGTGGCGTGAATGTTTAAAGGAGGATGTAAGCTCAAGTGTGATCTCGTCACAAAGAAGCTCAAAATTAAGAGACACTTTGTGAATAGCAAGTACTCCAAACCCGTTAAACTAAAGGTAAAATCTATGGTTCACCTTCACAGCAATGCATGTATGTATACATTCGCGAATGAAGTTGATCTGTAAACTATAATTATATTAAACTTTTTATTGCATTGACTAAAAAGAAAATGAATGTATTTGATTTCATTGAAAATGTCTCTAATTAGTTACATAATTCACAACAAATAGACTTTCATCATTTCTTAAATTTGTCAAAAATATCTACAACTGAGCATAATAATTCTTATTCCAATGTAGTTACTCAACAATACATTTTAATACCAGCCAAAAAACAGAGCATGTGAAATGATCTACATGAACATTAAATAATGAAGACGTTCTAATACACATATATGTGGAAGATTATTACTTAAATATCTGTCCCTTAACATCTTTTAAGTATTTATTTTTTTCAACCTTTTATATAAATTAAATATCTGTAAGTTCTTCATTATAATAAAAATGCAATTTGTTTTAGAGATTTAGTATGTGATGATCTGATTTTATAAAGTCTATAATCGCAAACTCATGAACTAAAATAACTTAAAACTAATTTTAAACATTTTTGAAGTTAATTATTGTAGAGAATTAATAATAGTTTTAAGTAAAAAAAAAAAAAAAAACTAATAGCTGTTCCTAAAAAATGCACAATTTAACTTGATTAATGTCATTCTTTTTCTTCCTTCTATTACCTTTGGCCTTGTCAAAAAGGAAATAATCTCTTTAAAAGGAAACAAATGAAATGATGTGATTAATCTAGACCATTTGTTTTTTCGTAAGCAATGTTTTTCTTTCTACTCCTTGAGTAAGACATTGACAAATTAGCTTACTTCGAAGTTCACTGGCAGCTTCCTCATTTTCTTCTGCAGAAACATCATCTGAAATAAAAATATAAAGCATGTAAGTTAAAAATATATACAATTTTAATGATGAAAGCAGGGCATTAAAAATATAGAAAAGTAAATTTTAAATTTGCTTGCTAGAGTTAGTGAAAGTTAATGCATCAGTAATATGTAAATTCCAACAAACAAATTACATACAAGATTCTACAATTTCAATAAGTAAGTAAAGCAAATGATTAACTTTACATATTTAACTGTTGAAAGGAGAAGTCTGGTTATAAAATAAAAAGAAATGCTTATAAAATTAATCATCAAATGGACTTATATATGCTAAGCAAAAACTTGTCATAATTTGATTTGATACATTAAATTTTAAACATTTTACTTTTATTGCAAACAAAATAGAACAAAAAACATTAATTGAACTTTTATAACTGACACAGTTATCCAGAAAACAGTTTTCCCACATCTTAAATAAATAAAAATAATGTAATAATACGTTAATCCGTTTATTCTATGCTCTATATGTGTATATATATATATATATATATATATATATATATATATATATATATATATATATATATATATATATATATATATATATATATATATATATATATATATATATATATATATATATATATATATATATATATATATATATATATATATATATATATATATATATATATATATATATATATATATATATATATATCTATATCTATATATATATCTATATCTATATATATATATCTATATCTATATATCTATATCTATATATATATATATATCTATATCTATATATATATATCTATATCTATATATATATATCTATATCTATATCTATCTATATATATATATATAAGTCTTTTTGAGACTGAGCATTAGCATAGAAATTCGGTTTGGATGGAAATTGGATGGAGCCTACTTTTCATAATTAAATGAATATCTGAGAGATGTTAAACTTCATTTATCTATTCATACACAGAATTCTGTTAATAGTTGAAGAAATATTATATTGGCATATTTCTGCTAAAAAAAAAAAATCTTTAAACATTTTATTTTGATGTTGTTATTTCCTGCTTATTTTGATTTTATAAATATGATATAAATTTAAAAGTTAGATAGTGAAAATATGTTCTAATTTGTATGATAAAACATCATATAGATATTGCCTTAGCAAGCTTGTTAAGCAAATAGAATTGAAGCCTGCCATATTAGAGAATAAGGGAGGGACATGATTTCATCTCAGCTTTCTTCCCAGCATTCATTTCTCATTATTTACCTCATTTAAAACTGTAAATTATTGATTTTTAATATAAAATCATATTTTAGGATTTAATTGCCTGAGAAAATAAATTTTCAAGAAACTTTAATCAAAAGCACAGCAACGTAATCTTTAATAAGCAAATAAGTGTTTTGATTTTTAAGTCTGTTTATTAACACACACATTATTACTAATCATTTCATTTTTGAATTCCTAAAGGAAAATTTAATAATGTATTTTTCTCTTTCTAATCTAAAATGCTCAATTATTTTGTTCACTACTGGGCTATTTCCATACAATCAAAATGGGTGATGAAAAATTCATAATTTTTTTTTTTTTACAATTCATTATATTTTAATATACAAATTACTGATGCTTCATCGTTGTTATTTCGTTTTAAATTTATTCAAATATTAATCAAATGAAATGATATCATAATTTAATGAGTCCCCGTAACTATCCACTAATTTTAATAATTGTATCACCATATTAAATATAAAATTCCCCTATTTTAATACAATGCTGTATTTTAATAAGAATTTAAATATGCTGATATAAGGTATTTTTCTAAATGTAAAATAAATTCTGTTTGCTAAATACCAAAAAAAAAAAAAAAAAAAAAAAAAAAAAGATATGTTTCGAATAAATAAAAATATCCAACTTAAAGCACCGTTGATACAAAATAGCTGAGAGCTATAATTTTCTAATAAATCTGTCGGATATATTAGAGAAACTATCTACAGATGACATTTAATTATTTACATATAACTTTCACTATTTGATTATAAAAATTTTATTTTAAGAAAAAATATAATATATTTAGTAGGAAATACTATTTTATTTATAAGTCACTATCATAAGTATATAATGCAGGTTATTTTAACTTTTTCTGTACAGATACATTTCAACATGAGCTGTATTAGTATACTCTATAAAAAAGAACTTTAGAATATTTAATTAAAGTTTACCATTTTATACGTTCTAATTTTATTGGCGTTTTTTCTCATTTTTTATCATGTTTATACGTTTCTTAATTATAATGTTTTAATATTGTTATGCAAAAGAATGTAATTATTTTGATAATAGTTTGGCTCTGTAATCACAAACTGGTTTTTAATGTTTCATTATTAAAGATAAAAATTGATACTTTAGTTGTAATTTATTAAAGTTCCCTTTTAAAATAAAATAAAGAAGCAAAACTATGAATATCAAAGCTAAATGTTCTATAAAATCAAGTTAATTACTTTCGTATTATACAATATAATTATTTAAAACTTTTGTTAAAATAATTCAGCATCTACAAAAACAACAATATAATGTACTCTTTCGTCAAGTTTTTTTTTAACTGATTAATGTTTATTGTAATTAAAACTTTATTACACCGAACCTTATTAATATAATTTATATTACATTTATTTCAAATAAATAAAATATTTTTATAAATTCTCCTCTTGCACAAATAAGGAAGAGAGTCAATTTAGACATTATAATTTGTTAAATATAAATAAAGAAGCAAGGAAAGTAAAAAAAAATATATTAATTTAAAACAACTATTATTTAATTTGATATGATATTATTCAATTCATATTCAATGAGATTCCTCAGCATTAATCTAATAATTGTAGCATAAAATGAATAATTAAAAAAATGTTTTTTCATAAAATTGGAAACTTCTAATAAAAATTCTTTTTAAGAGTCTTAAAATAAATTTTTCTTGCAAATAGGAAATAACAAAACATGCCTTTTTTGTTAAAAAAGATATAAAAGATATATTAGAGAAAATTTTATGAATATTTACAGAATGATGTAAATATTAGAACTATGTAGCAATATTATTTCTTCTAGAGTTCTCGAAACTATTAACAATTCTTTAATAATTAGTGTCTGAAATTATGTATGAATATTTAGTAATTCAATTTTAATAGTTCATATATACACCATAAATTGTGGTTTTTGTTGTATTTTAGAATCCAATTATAAACGCATTTCTTATATGTATCCATAAAATTAGCCTTTGTATGTAAAATAATGACAATAGAGAGAATGAATTCTAAGCAAAATGAAAATATTTAATTTACGATTCATGTTTCTAACAATTACAAGTATTGATCTATCACTTGGAATGCAGCCAGAAATATAATAAAATATTAAATTGATTACAAAACATAAAAATCAATAATATACAATTTATTAAAAATATCTTTGTTAAAATTTTAATTCTTATAATTTTTTTTTGCTGTTTATTCTATTTTTTATAAGAAATGAGAAAACGATTTCATTTTCCAAATATAACAAATTTCTGTTTTTTGAAATTATTTCATGTGTGTACGTTTAAATTTATAAAATTATTTTCTGGGTTCACTTTAATTATAAAATTCATATTATTAAAACTTGATTTTAAATACTTTATTAATAATAAATAGATGTGTGTGTATGTTCAAATTATATTTAAAGTTTTTTTCGATGGGATTTTAATTAAAGTAGAACTTAAAATATAATATTAAGATATTGAAAATATAGCACTTAGAAAGCATATGATGAAAATGATAAAATTCTGTGGAAAACAGAGAAAAGTGAAAGATCTTTATTTCAATACGGTAGACATATAAGAAGAGGTAACTTACATATTCTCAATAATTTTTTAGGGAACACCCAATTTCCTTATATTCAGCCAGATGTCAACCGAACCGATAGCCCAATGGTTAGTGCTCTTGTCGTAGCCGCAACTTGTTGGGGATTCGGATCCTGTTTTTGAATTTTATGGTTAAAATGGTTTGGAATTCATTACAAACATGTAATCCCAAAGTGGACGTATTTACACTTTAAACCACAATTGCGGATTTATTAGCTATGCCTGAAAAAATGACTCTTGAGTGATAAACAAACTAAACCCAAAAATGCAGTTACAAATGAAACTTTTTGTAACTGCATTTTTGTAACTAAATTACTTTTTGAGATGTCAAATTACAAACTCAAAAAGAGTGTGCCTCTTTTCCCTTAGCTAAATAACAGTCTATTTGCCGCAGATCATCTTTTGAATATGGAGGTGAGACAATTTATGCAAGTGACTTAAAATCACTTTTTAAATACTTTCGCTTACTGAGAGACCAGATAATTATTTAGATGATTTATAAGACACGTTGACTCAATCGTATTTTACACGATCTGTCATTATCAAGTTTTTAAAAGATATTTTCATCTTGTAAAAAAAGGGTAGTTCAACGAAATGGATTAAATCATTCTTGTATCCTTCAGAAACCATATACTAGTAATAATACATACTAATTGAGTTCTGAAGCTGATGACGAAGTCCCTGCAAAACATAATACATATTTGTTACGTGACATGTTCTCCTCAGTAACAACTAAGTTTGACTTGGTACGTGTCATCATTATACTTTTAAGAAATGATTTTCCATTGTTTAATCAAGATATCCCTATCTGAAACTAGTACATCATGCTCTCTCGTAGTGCATACAGTTAATATGGTATTTGTAAACGAATATATTTGAATTTGTAGTTGAATGAATATTTTATTAATAGAATCAATGAAGTAGTCCTTGATATGCTTATTAGTGAATAATAACCATGTTCTAGATAGGAAATTCGATACAGCAATATTCAAAATCAAGCATCAAGATATAGAATCATCATACATATTTACGGAACAAATGTTTACGGGATTAAATTGTGCGATAACTACTGGAAAATATAAGAATGAATCAGTCAGCATATGTTGAATATTTCTAGTCATATGATTAACTCTAAAACGCATCACATTATACCTTTTAAGTATATTTTTTCACATCTTGTATAGCTGATGAACGTGAGCTGCCGTCAGTAATTAAGTCCCTTGAATCCGATCTACTTGCTCTCCTAAATACAATCTCTATTTCCCTACCATCATTGAAATTGAATTGCTGCAATCAATTAAATTTTTAAGTTAAGGTATTCTTATTAATGAATATTTTTGTCAATGATAAGAAAGAATTAGCAAGAATATTATTGTGTCGCATAAGGAAAAAAAATGCAACTGTTATCGTGATATAGTAGGTTTCTTCCTTAATAAATCACTACATTTATCCTCACATGCCACACACTGAGCAAAACTTGGATAACGCGCAAAACTTTATATGCCTTGTAATTATATAACATGTGCTCATGATATTGCTATTTTATTTCAATTATGTACACGATACACATTTTGGGAGTGTACGACTGTTTTAAGTAAAATAGGGCGCAATCAAGTATTTTATAAAATTTCTAATATCTTCTTCATGTAGTCTCTTGGATTATTTTTTATGATCAAAAACTATAAAATAATGAAAATTATAAGTGTGCAAATATAAAAATGTAGGTAAATTTTGCAAATCAATAAAAATGTGTTCATGTTCAATGAAACTAACCGATTAGCAAAACTATCTTTAACATGTTTATAAAATCTATAAAAAATTGAACAGAAAATGTTTACAGATTATTTAAGGAATTAACTATATTTAAACAATGTGTTTTAAATTGTTAAATTACATGTAACTTTTTCCCTCATTGCATTCAAAATCTTATATAACAGTATCTGCGTGTTTATGTGATTGTGTCGATGAAAATAACTAATGTCTGTAAGCTAGAAAATATTTCTATTTTGTGAAGTATAGAAAACGTTTCCTACGAATAAAAATATTGCCATTAATTATATGCGAGTGCTGAAAAATATTAAAGCACTGAAAATAAGTCACTTACAATCTAATACAAAAATATAACTTTTATATCTTAAGTACATAATACAGAAAAATAATTAAAGAAAATGGTATTTTCAATATAATGTATCATGAGACGCACATAAATACATTTATGTGTACAAGAAATTTGTATGAAAGTACAAAATAAACTTTTTTTTAGATATGAAGTGACTTTTGCCAGTTTATATTGCAATTTTCTACTCATATTCTATTTTGATGCATTTGTATGTAAGTATATGTTTTTATTGTTTTATTGTAAATTTTATATAAACTACTATGTTTGAAAATGGTTATTAATTTTACATTATAATATTTTATAAGCTTGAAATTTTATATTATTCTATAATATTTTATAATATGGCTTTAGTATCAAATTGCAACTAAAATATATATATATATATATATATATATATATATATATATATATATATATATATATATATATATATATATATATGAAGTAATCAAAAACACAGTGATTGATTATGCAGTTTAACGTTTTACTTTTTTTTTTTAAGACATAACTATAAAAACATAATTATTTAATTCTAGGGAATCACAAATCATTTCATCACTTAAATATAACATATAATATAAAATATTTTAGAAACTAAAATGTTTCTTTTTATGCATACAATTCATTCAATAATAAGAGAACCCAATATACAAAAAGAACTCAACATGATCATATCTATCTAATATATGATCGTGTTTAAGGGGTTTTATTTCATTTTTGATCCTACTAGAGTCTCGTGCAATTTTTTTTTATTTAATGCGCTATAATTAACTGTTAGGAATAATTTGCAATTATTATCAAGAATATTGTTGAAAATATTCATAACTATGTTAAGAATATTATTAAATAACATATTATATTCATCTAAAATTAAAATCTATGATTTAAATATAAGCTGAAATTTTATAATTGAGAATTTTATTTGTATTAGAAACTTTTATTTATTTTTTATTTTGTGAATTTGAAAAATATTTTCCTTTTAAATTCCTATTTCCCTAATAAATTTCGGAGAATAACACTTTTTAATAAAACGAAAAATAAATAATATAGTGTTTCAGATCTTCAAGTCTACATTACTGTTTTCACAAGTTTTAAACAATTCGTTCATTTTCAAAGTAAATAGAAATATTATATGTTGAATTATGTTTCTATGAATGAATGATTAAAGTTAGTTTACATAATAAAATATCAATGAATTTGTAAGTAAAAAACATTAAATAAATATTTAAAAGCAAGAGCTTTGTTTGCCAGTTCTTAAATGCTTGCAATTAATTTTTTCTAGCTATCTCTAAAAATTTGGAATAAATGGGAAAAAGACGAATTCAAGAAACCTCTTAGCCAAAATGTTTAATATATTTTAAAATGCAAAATGATTAAAAGAAAACTGCTTTCCCATTTTTTTTTTACTTTAACTAATTTTATATTTACATTAATGTTTAATTTATATCTAGTTTAATTAATTTAATTAAACGCATTTAAAAAGAACTGTTAATTTATCTAAACTTTCCTTTTTAATTTTCTCAGTTCTTAGAGGGACCATTCGACAAGGTTAATGCCCATGAAATTATTTCTAAAAATTGTAATATATAAGTTATTCCAATATTTATAACGCACATCAAAACTTAAATATATTATGTAAAAACATATTTAACATTTGGAATGCTATATAAATTAAAATTATTATCTGGGGAGAATGTAATGAGAGTGCAAAAGAAGCGTTTTCTCTTTCTTTAAATTAAGAGGAAAATTTTGAGCCAAACTATTTAAAGCAATTCCCCCATTTTGGCAAAATTATAATTATATAATTCTGTTCGACTGATAAAATATTTTTCACGTTCTTTTCAGTTCGCACCATACTTATTGCATTTTAAATTTTAAGATATCTCTCCAAATGTCTGCATGCAACGATTACTTTTCGCAGTTTAAATTTTAGAGAACGCAAAGAATAAATATGATAAATGATTTCAGCATTTAGCTTTTTTATATTTGTAGCTCAAATGCATTTCTATTTAAAATGAAATTTTTGTTAACATTTGGTGTTTTACTCTCTACCCTTGGAAGAAACATATTTTGATACCTATTTAGTTTTTTTCATTTTATAAAAAAAGGAATTAAAACTTAAATGTTTTGGAAACAAAAATAATAAAAACGATTTATACCAGCTATGGTCCAAATATAGATTCTAATAAACTCCATTTATAACTGCAATACCAATAGCTTTAAGGACAAAACCTTAATCGTAACACGATTGAAGACATAATACCATAATATAACTGAACTTAATGCAGAATAATTAATATGCTTTACGTCTTGGACAGTTGGGAGATTCTCACCGCAGTCGGAACATAATTATTTGAAATATATTAATAGAGGCAGAGCCCTAAGGCAACTGAAGTTTTCCTATTTTCGTGTGAAAGCTTTTCATTCCTATGAAATTTGACCATACGTTTATAAAATAAAGAACTCTCGTGTTACCCTGGAGAACTCACCTCTCTAATCTTTCACACGTTTATAAGTCACTCGAGAAGAAAGTAAATATGATAAATGGCAGCCGGTACACGTTCTGTTTCACCTCGGGAAATGAAATTAAAATATTAAAACACTGCCGTTCCTAAACTTCATAATGAATGCCTATTTTAAGGTAAGTACGTATTTTTGGAAGCTACGCAAGCTCAATTTTTGAAATGAATATGAAGTTTTTTTAAGTTAAGTACGTATTTTTGGAAGCTACGCAAACTCAATTTTTGAAATGAATATGAAGTTTTTTTTAAAATTAAAATTAATGTGTCAATATTTCATTTTGAATATTTAGTTTATTTTCTCTTTGTTTACAGTTCAAATATTTACGCAACAACTTAAATAATCACTAGACCCGAAATATTACTTACAATTCCTATTTCTCATTAAATATATACCTCATATTTATTTTATTTATTATATTTTGATTTTCAGTTGCTCAATATAAATATTTTTCTTTTCCATTATGTTTAAATATTTTTCCAGTATTTACGTATCAATAAAATTCCGGCTTAAAATAAAATATATGCTTAGATATAATATGTACTGGCATGGTAAAATTAAATATGTATTGAGAGTGAATTTCATTGCAGGTACTTCAACTTCTAATGGTATATTTCAAGATTGGTTAAGTGTTATGAATAATAAGAAGTAAGAATCTTAATGTTTACAAGCGCTGTTTTATTTTCATTTTAGATAACACTGTATTATATTATGAACGACTGTATTATAAAATAAAATATGTGAATGATATTCTTAATTAATTTGTACTTATAATCACTACTTATCAATAAAAACGTTAAAGTAAAAAATATATTTCAGATTTTATATTGAAAGTATGAAAATAAATATAATTCGAAAACCTGGCTATCTCTAGCATGAATAAGCATAAAAAAAAATTAAAGGAAAAGAACAAATATGAAAATATGCTACAAATAATGCTAAAAGTATGTACATAAAATGATTATATAAACATTAGATTTTAGTGATAATGTAAAAGAAATAAAAAAACTGAAACCCGAGAAATTCTAGTAGAAAGTTTATTTGGTAATGCAGCAATAAATATTATTCCATAATATAAAATAGTGTTGTTTGTCTAAAAGAGACTATAAATTAACAAAATCATGTAAAACATTATATAATGCTTTCTATTAAAATTCGATAATTTGAAGAAAATGTATGTATGTAAGTGTTCTTGAAATGAAGAAACTTTTTGAAATATAGAAATTATAAAAATAAGTTTGATTTAATATAAAATACTTTGCCACACTAATATTGCTGAATTTACTACATTCATTCGAAACTGCTTTCAAATTAAAAATGATGAATAGTGTACGCAGAAATGAAAGTAATAATAGCATAAATGCTGAATTAATTTCTAATAGTTTAATTTTTACTAGGTTAACATGGAGTATATGTAAATTGTAATAGTATAATCTAAATCAATTTTCTTAAAGTATGAATAAATCATGATTTTTAGGAACAATATTTTTTTTTGAAAGACATAAATAACTATTTCATTTCCTTATAGAAAAAGTTATACTTTTATAAGTGCAATGCTTTTCTTATTGCTTTTTTTTAAAACTATTTTAATTCTAACACTTGTTGAGTTTATTCTCATATTATATGTTTTAATCACAAGTACTTCTTTTGTTATTATGTTACCTTTATAGCTGGATTAAATAAGATATGAATTAATCAAAAGTATGTAACGAAATATAGTACACTCAACATGCAATTTTTAATTGCCTCGTAATTTTATATTGAGAACTTTTTTCAATGAATAATCTTGTAATAATTCACGAAATATCTATCAAAGTAAGCCGTAATCACTATATTTGACATTTATGTATAAATAAATATTTATTTGCCAGTATAATGTTGGACAACTAGTACATGACTAGTGCTTTTATCTGGTAACGGATGACTATTTTATTATGCGTATTATGATTTCTGAAAGCATATTTTATTATGATGCCAATAAGCAGGAGAATACATGGTTTCATTTAAGTATTGCAAAATGTTTTGTTCTTGATTAATAATAAAATTTCTGTCATATTCCATCTTATTTCAGTTAAATAAAAATGATAAACATGTTTAAAATTTAATACCTATAAAAGGTATTAGCTCATTGCGTTTTATATTCCAACTCTGTTTTTAAAATATTCTATTTAGTATAATTATTTTCAAATTCTTGTAATTTTTAGGGCACTTTTGACACCTTTTCAGCTACCTACTTGCAAGTGTTTCTTTTATATTTTAGAATGTTCTAAGCGATGAGCTAGAAAATTTAACTTCGAAAGATCTATTTCTTATGGAAAGAATTTCTTTGATATACTTGAAAAACTGAGACTCAAAAAAGACTTATTCAACAAAATACCATTAATCACGTAACATCAAACAGATTTCAACATTTTCTGAAGAAAGCGAAAAAAAAAAGTAAAAAGATTTTCTGCTTTTCTTGAAAAAATGTATAAAGTTATGAACTATTGACAAATGAAATGGAAAATCATAAAAAGCTTTTAAGCTGATTAGATTCTTATGAAGAAAAGAATATTGAAGAAAGTATTAAAATTCGCGGATTTCTGATTTTACAAGAAGTAATTTCTAATATTCAATAGATTTTTATGATATGTTTCATTATTAAGTCTTCGACATGATAGCACTAATGTTATAAATTAGCAAGATTTTGTCGTTCTGCTTTCCCATTAATTAATATACCTAAACACAATTTCTATATTAAAAAGTAAAATCTGAGATTAACATACTTAGAAGATTTATTTTTTATGCGTTTGACATATAAATATTTTAATAACGATAGATAAATGCATTAAGGATTAATGTATCATCTATAGAATTGTTATATTTATATAATTAACATATTTATTCATTATCAAAGATATACTTCTGTATTTTATTTATTTTATATACATAAATATATCAATGATGAATTTTTTATTCACGCTATGCTTACTGAAATTTTAAAGTGGAACTTCAATAAGGAAAAATCCAGATTAAAATTATAGGAATAATCATATTAGCGAAAAAACAAGCAGCATGCAATTAGTCTCTACTAAACTAAAAATTACATAAACATTTATGCTTAGTTAGAGGAAATACAATAGAGCAAACAATTATTCATTATTCATAATATTTACTATAAATCACTCATTATAAATGATATAATTTTAAAGGCAGAGAAATTTTAATAATAAAGAATATCCTGTTTTATATAATATTAAAATGGTATTACTTTTTCATCAATAATTGCTTTTATAAAAGGAATTGTCTTTTCAGAATTAAGTTGTGAAGAAACAAATGCATTCACATAAAACCCTACGTTTCGTTTTTAACAAACTATAATAACCTACTTTTAAATCTTGCTATATACTGTTCGGTTAAACAGTTTTAAAATATGAATAATTACATAATTCACAAATGTAAAATTTTAAAGCTTATTATGCATATCTAAAATTTCGTTCTTTGATGTGATTTGAACTTAAGACAAAGTTCTTTTTATTGATTTATTTTAGAAATTTCATGTGATATTATTTTGAATTGAAAACCATTCATACATCCAATGTTCTCCATGTTTGATATTTTTTATTAATTAGTTTATACAATTATATATTTGATATTTTGATTAATAAGTTTATACAAGGAAATTTCTACATTTTTAATAAAGCTATATAGTTCTTTAATAACACCTAATAATATAAAATGATGTAAATATTGTACCTAATATAAAAACTTATTAAAAATGTAATTAAAAATTACTTTTTTTTAATTTCTGAAATTTGTATTTCCAGTATGTTTTTTATAAACTTTTTACAAATGAAAAACTGATGAAACAAATTTTTAATAACAAATATAATATTTTAAATTTACTAAGAAAATACATTTGTAAGTAAATATTTAAATCGAATTTTATAATTTAATGCAACTTTAAAGTATAAGTATAAAATGTTTGCTCAATAACAATTTATTATTAATACAAGTATAAAAGAAGCTTTCCCATGTCTTATATTTTAATTCATTTAAATTTATTTAAGTAACATTTTACCCCCAGCAGTTAAATTTTCAAAGGAATAGCAAAATGTATGGCTCAAGATTATGTGGTATTGAATTAATTTAACTGTAGGCTCTTCCGGAATATTTCAATAAAATGTCAGCTAGACAAAGAAGGTTCGTTTTCTCAAGGATTCTCACAAATTCTTAAGACTTTGCTGGCATCAAGAGGTATTAAGACAAGCGCATTCATGTTGTAAGTGCTCAGAGCTTGTTACCCAGCTATAATGTGCTGAAAGGCGTAAAGTTGCTTTTGAAACAGTTAACAAAAGGAAGACAGGTTGACAACCCTTTCTCTTCTTGAAAGCAGCCCTCAGAAACAGACTTTACAATCGCTCATCTTCTAAGAAGTAAGAAAAATATACCCTCCAGGTTCGTTTATTAAGAAAAGGGCAAAAAGTTTTCCTTTTGAAGAATGTAATGTTTTATTTTCAAGGCTTAACTGTGAACAAGTGTATTTTAAAATAATTATCAGTTATTTATAATTATGTATTAAATATTTGATTTTATAAACTTGAGATTTGCAAATTTTATGAGAGTGTGTAGCAGAATAAGAATAAAATAAGGATTTTCTTCACGATTCATATACTCTATATGACAAAATTTCAAGCAGTTTCTATAGACTATAAATGACAAAATTAATTTTATACATAAAATTTTTAAATTTTAAATAACTGGCATAATTTTTCATAATCAATATAAAATGCATTTACAATATACACAATTATCATTAACATAAAAACTCAAATATGAATTGAAAATACGAGATAAACGCATTGATTAATATTTATTATAAATTATGATCTATTACTGTTAAAAAATAGTTGAACTTTGTTCTACTTTTAGAAGTAATTTGTTTAAAATCATTCGATTTTTGTTTAAAATAAATAAACATAATCACTATTTATTTTTTATGAGAAACGAAAATGATATCAAATAAATATGCAGTTACGGATTTGACTTCATTTTCAAATTAGTGAATTTCATATTTACACAGTTTTACAATGTATTTGATCGTTTCTTGCATAACAAATACCTCTGAATTTTTATTGAAATTGTAAGACATTTCTGTATGTGAAATATAAAAAAATCATTCATATCAACGTATAATTATATTGATTTTTGAAGCATATTTCTATTTAAAGTTTATTTCAATAATACATTTTGACAAATACTATATTAATAACTTTTTTGTGTTGTATGTAGTGAAATATTAAAAATTAGCACTTTTCTAAATTTAATTAGAATACTCAATTTCTATGTAATATTTTCCTTTATTGCTTCCTTAGATTTACCCATTTAAATAACAAAATAAATGTGTGTGTTTTATTTAAAATACATTAGCTTATTGTTGTTTTGAAATAAATCTGTAATCACTAAATAATTCAAAATGTTTATTAAGTGAATTTTTTGGTTTATAGACAACTACTTGAGTCAAGTAATTATGCAAAACATTCTTTTTACTTTAGATTTTCTTTCTTAAGTATTTATGATCGTTGTTTTTTATTACTTAAGTTTACTTCTAATTTAATTTAGAAAATTAGATTTACAGATTTCTTAAGAATAAATGTTAAACCCAATGAATATTTTAAAGTAAATTTAAAGTTTTTTGCATGAGAATGAAATAGGTTTAAAATAAACACTCAAGAATCAAATATTTAAATGGATCTATTAAAAACAAATATTGTATTTAAGCAAAAAAATTTCTTAAGGGTAGCATTATTATATGTACTACATTTTCTCAAGGAAAATTTGAAAGGGAAACTCACAGCATAGACATGCCATGAATATATAAAATAGCAAGATAAAAATGAAGTTTAGAATGTAATTTTAAAACCACAAGCTAAGGTAAGCCACTTTCAGAAATGTGGATAAATTTTCCTGACAAATTTCTCTAACAATAAAACCTGAAAAGTACAAAAAAGAGCAGCATTTGTACGACAAATGTCAAGGGAGAATGTAATAGTGTCTGTCGGAAGACGACAAGGAACATTGAAATATGGGAGACGCAAACAAGTTCTTAATTTGGTTTCGTGAAATGAAATCTGCTTTGGTAATTAATAGCTGGCAACTCTAATTAGAAACGAGACATTAAGAGGAAAGTATAGAACACAAAGAGCTTAATTTCGAAAGAAGAGTCGTGCGAATCGCAGATAAACCTATTCTGCTCTTCCCCCAAATGAAAATTGCTTTCCTGAAGAAAGAGACACTTTCGCATTTCTCTTCGATTCTCATATTTTTAGAAATGTATAAAGTCATCAATGCACATGTAATTGTTCTACTTATATTTGATATAAATATAATTTATTCCATCAAGGTTCTTAAGGCTCTTTCGCTTATTTTAAAAACATGGTGTGTTTTATTTTAATTAATTGCGATAGATGTAGAATAAGAATATTAAATTTTAATTAGTTTGATAGTTTTATTTGAATAAAATCATTTGTGCATAAGGAATAAATTGCACATTTTAAAAGACATATTACGTCCATTTGAAATATTCTAGACACATCAATATGCGTTTTGCTTATCATTAAATTAGTTTGTGATGTCGAAAAATACTTGAAGATAATGTTCCTTGGAAAGTGCATTTATAATATGTTGCTAATTTATATTCTTATTATAATATAGGAAAAATAAATTAATTATACAATTATGTAAGATAAATTTTACTCGTAAATTAATGTAAGATGATAGTATTTAAAAACTAATAATTTTTAAAATTAGCATTCATGGGAATTTTGGTGACAGACATTTTTATTATATTTTTATATTTTTATTATGCTAGTGAAATATTTTTCTTGTATTATCATTTGTGATACATTTCACGTTTTCCTTATATGGAATTGTAAAACATATTTCAGCATTGTAATTAAAACAATAAAATATAAAGTAAAATGTATATAATGGCTAATTTATGATGGCAAAAATGCCATAAAAAATTGATGACTTAATTTTTTTCGAAGCTTACTATTTTAAAATAATGCTGTAGAGAATATAAAAATTAAAATATTTGCTATTTTTAAGTATACATATTTCGTCATGTATTTTAAATTAAACTATACATATCGATATGCATAATGAAAAAGAAGATTTAATTCTAAAGAAATTGCATGGAAGTATATTAAGAAAATTTTCTAAACCATCTTTAAAATGACAAATTAGAATTAATAGAAGGAATTGCTACTTATGTATAGTAGTTGAAAGAAAAAAAAATTCTCATTTGTTCATTCTAGTTTTAACATATCATATTCAAACGATTTTCTGAAAAATGCTCTTTCAAGCATAGTTTTCATGATAATATGATTTAACTTAAATTGAGAATGAATGGATGATTTGATGAATGATAGCTGTTTGAAATTCTAGCTAGTTAATAAGATTTAATTCATACTTTTGTCAAAAAGAATGTTTCACATCAGCAAACAAATTTATTTTGTAGAATCTCTTACATCAATAAAAAGTTTGTATTGAATGAGATTTTAACTTTTTAATTATTTTGCATATAATTATTGCTATTCATTTAAATATTAGAATTTATATTAATCTAACTTTATCCAAAAGCTTATCCATAAATAATAGCCTATCATGATAAACTATGTATATTTACTCTTTTCTTTGATGTTGTTAATTTTAATTTGCTTGTGTAATTCTTTCTATTACAGAAGTTACACTTTAACAATAAATCCCAAATATTATTCTGTAATTGATTAAGAAAAATTAAATAGCGTACTTTAACGCATAGTTTACTTTGTAAATAATGTACACAAACAAAAAAACATAAGGAACACCATTACCATAAATAAATATTTTGAATTAATATTTGTAACTCCTAAAATCGATTCGTAAATAAGAATTCCCGTTAATAAATCTCTACGGGTTTTAAATAATATCTTGAATGCAATGTAACTGTTTGTAAAATAAATTATTATTAAAAAGATAGGTCTATTCTTACTGTTATTTTAATTTAATTTATAAAACAATAATCTATTCTAATTGTAAAAAATGTCTTAAAAGGAAAATGCATTAATTAAAATATGTTAATATAATAAATATTTAGATAAATTCTATTCACGTCGATATATTAGGTGATAAATGTTTTCATTTTTTCTTATAGTTTTGCATGAACATCACGACAAAAATATTGATCTATTAAACAGAAAAAGGAAATGCAACTGTGCAAATATTACGAAAATTTCTATTTCTGATGGAAAAAAAGAAGTTAAATTGATGACGTGTATCACTATTCATTGCTAGAAAATATGTTTATTTATAGATTAATTTTTTTGGCAGTATTCTGATTTGGAGACAAAATGATGTAATATTTCCCATTTCGAATTGGAAAGCAAACGTTAAGCTTTGTACTCACGTTTTTGGTTGCATGCAGGCTCTTGATAATTGCAAGATTGTGTGTTAAGTACCTAAAATTCTTAATCTAAAACGTTGGTCAATGACCGTGAGTTTTGCTTATCGTTTATCTAACTTTTATTTTGAAAATAGCATAGTTGAATGAAAATTATCTTAAGTCAATTTCTTTTTAATTATGAATATAAATTTCATATCAGTTATTTTTTATTAAAAATATGCAAATTCAAGCAGATATAAACATTTAAATTAAAGAAGTTATGGAACAGTGAGGCAATAATTAAATTTCAAGTTTTTACCTTTAGATTAATAAATAAATAATAATCCAAATGTCAAAATATTTAATTAAGAATCCCTATTTTTACCGTATATAAAATATAATTAGATAGATAAAGCTTTCGTTTACCCATTTTTTTATTTTTAAAAAATAAATAAGAATATAAGAAAATAATATTCATAACATTTAAAATCATCATAAAAAAGAACTCTCAAAATGTTCTTTAAATTTTAGGTTATAAAAACTTTTATGCTACATGGCAATAAAAGAAATAAATTCTTCAAGGGAAAATAATAAAAATACTGAAAACACTATATCAAGCTACTTTTTCACATGTTGCACAACAGTAATGATATATGGGCAAAATCAAGAACATCTTAACTGAAATACAATGATTTAAATTTAAAAAAAAATTATTCAGCAAACATTTTTTTTCACTTTTGAATTAATATGACATGATGTAAATTAACAATTTTTTCAAACAACGCTTATCATACAAAAAATAAAAGTAGTTTAGTTTAAGTTACAATTAACAAAGGAATTGAATTCAGTTCAATGAAGATAGTGATTTAAATTTATGCAACAAATATAGCTAGTAAAGGAAATCAATTAAAGTATTCGTCGCGAAATCGTCAATATGTATATACACTGAAATTTCAGCAAGCTGAAATTAATGCTATATTTTCCTTTTAGCATACTCTAATTTTTCAAAAATCAAATCCAATCGCAATTTCTTGGTGTTGAAAGAATCATTTCTTGTGAAATATACTTGTAATAACAAATAGTACTTGATAAATCTATCAAATACATATTAATCGTATAAAGATGCATCCCTTAGAGAACATTTGCTTATGTATATCTAAGCAAATGACAATGAACTATTTGGTAATTACTTCCAATAGAGAACTCTGATAAAATGATAAAACGTTAAACAGCATGTGCTAAAGCATTTATACAATTTATACCAAAGCGAGTTATCTCAAATGTCTTTATATGTAAATTAAACGCAATGCAGAATATAAATTTTCAAAAAAAATTTTTATGAGAAACAAAACTATTTGGAACAAAAGTAAGACCACGTAGATATCTTTCATGCCAGTAATTTAATTACTTTCTTTAAAAAAATTGAATATGATGCATCATGTTCAATATTGTTTTGAAGGAGATCCTTTAAAGGGCAAAAATTGCCCCATACTATATTTAATATAGATGCAATGAGATTTTCCATATCGTTTTAAAAACATGTTTATTATACAAAAGGTGTGATATCCGATTTGTACGCAGAAGGAAGATAATTTGATCTCAAATCTATTCAATGTTAAACAATGAATCAAGCACGTTTAATGTAGAAAAACTACCTCAGTTCCATAGAATCTGTCATTTCATTTTAAACATCTTCACCTCAAGATGTATAATACTGTTACAAATTTATAAGTAATTAGTGTATATGTCTTAAAATATCTCAAACAGATCGGAAATACAGACGTTTTGGGCAAAAATTCCGGTATTTAGAGGTGTTATGCGTTAAAAGCGGGTTTTCTTATAATTTGGTGACTTGGCGATGTTTTGGCGAGTAAACTTGGTGACAATTGGCGAATTTTTTGGCGAATTAGCGAGAAATAGATACTTTTGGAAACATACATGACCAAAGCTCTAGAACCAATATTTAGCGAGATAGCCTAGAAACTTCCAGAACCTTGGCGAAATTAGTAGATTTCCCCGCCAAGTCATGTATATATACCGCAGCTTAACATAGTTATTAAAATTTGTGAAAACGATTAGTCGTGACTGCTAGTCTAGAGAAGCTGTTCTCTGTCTGAGGTATTTGAAACCTGTGATTAGAAGCTGTTACTTATTGTATCTGACGAACTGTTGCTGTATAATTATGATTATTACAACTGGTATTTCTAGTGGAATTTTTTACAAATAAAAGTATTGCGTTCATTGAGTGGTTGCTTTATTCAACTTTCAATCCACACGAACCCCGAAGCTCGGTACAATACAAAGGACAAAATTATGGTTAATGATATATTTCGTAAAATTAAATTTTAAATGTTTAATAAAATACTGGAATTTAGTATTTTTCTGCATGCTTCTTTAAGATACCGAATGTTATGATGATCTGTGTTATCTATATTGTGATTCTTGCTCATTCTATCAATAAAAAAATTAGGATTTTTCACTTATTGAAAAAAACTGAAATCTTTCAGATAGTTTTTTAACATAAAATGTTTCATGTAATACTAGATATGGTTTGTTTTAATATTTCAGAAAAGATTAAACCTGAAGTAAAAAAATGGTTTAAAACGTATCATTACACAAATCATGTTTAATCATATTTCAGTAAAAATTTTTCGTAAATTTTTATCCGTTCTGTACCACCCAGACAATAAGCATTATTCTCGTATGCATGCATATATTGTTCATTTGAAAATATATTTGTTTTATGTAGTTTGAGATTTAGTTCTTTTTTGTCAAAAATTTGTTTTTGTATCAGATTTTATTGAAATATTTTTTCTCTGTGAATAATAGAAAAAAAATTGTGAACGTTATTTGAATTGTAGCTCATCGAAAGCCTTTTATTATAGAGCACAATTTTCAGGTTCTTGGAATCAATTCTTTGTCTTTAGAAATAAAACATTATCAGCCCAAAATGACTCGCAACAAATAATTGTGCTTTTGTTTAAACATTGATCCCATTAATTTTCCAAACAAAATTTTCTAATAAAAGATTATGTAGTCAAATTTTGCAATAAAAAATGTGATTAGCAATGGGCTTGAACTTCAAAGTTGTCAAAATTTGAAATTCTTTTTTACAATAATTACCTTTTTAGGATTTTTAAGGTTATTAAAGGCTTTTTGTTTGCTTTACATTAAAATTATTTTCAAAATAATCTTTAAGTTATCAAGTGTACAATCTTGTAAAGTTATTAGATGCACTTTAAATTACAAATGATTCGTTTTATATAATTTCAATAATATAATAATCTTGAAATTTTTATTAGTTATTCTGGAAATTTCCTTCCCTTTTTGGAATAAATCAAAATACAAACTTTTTTTTTACGTTAATTAACTTTATTAAATAAAATATTAGTCTTTATTATTACTTATTTTTGACAGCTTAAGATAAATTTTTATATTCTATTTTTGAAAAAAATGTTTCATTTTTCATGCAAAAAGCTGAAGCAGTACTTAATTGTTATCTTATTCATGTTTTAATTATTTTACCCTTCAAAAAGTTTGAAAGAATAAAAACTAATGTTAGAGGGTGATAAGTCTGAAGATTATATTGTAGGGTAGAGAACTTTTCAGTCTTGTTCCAATTTTTTGACTGAATCTTTATTGGTCTTATGTATTGAACTGCTCTTTGGAACAGCCACTGTGTGTAAGAATGATTTTTCGAATAATAACTGAATAATGATCTAGGCCAAAGCACATGACACCAGGAAGATGGTGTCAATTGCTCCTGTGATGTTAAAGGAGTTATACCCCATAACCAATATTTACAGAACTGTAGATTTTACATCGTTATTTATCTATCTTTCTTGAAACATTACCGGCTTTTGTCTTGAACTGCTTCCTTTAAATTATCCAGCTTCTGACAATAATTCTCCAAAATTGGTTTCTTTATTTATCAAATTTTTAATCCTCATAATGTATTGGTCCTCAAATATAACAACATTCTCTTATGCAAAATTAAATTTGTATTATTGGAAGTACTAAGTTTTTCACACAATAAATCTTTTTATTTATTATGTTTTTGTAGGTAATCCACTTATGATCTCCAGTTATCATCCTTTCCAAGAAAGGTTTGATTTTGTTATAAACAAGCAGCGATAGACATATAATGACTCGATCATCAAAATTATTCTGACTTAATTCATGTGGCGCTCATTTTGAACATTTCCACACCAATCCTATATTCTGAACATGGTCTGAAATAGCTTTCTGAGCTGAAAATTGCTTCTGCGTTTTCCAATATTGCCAGAAAATACATTATTCTCGAATATGATTTTAACAGCATCGTTATAAAAAAATGGACAAAACTTTCCGGTGTACCCATTACAGAAACATGTAGGTTTTATTTTATTGAAAAATGAGCACAATTTTTGCAACAACTGTAAACAAAATGTCTCATTTGTACAGAGTTTCTAAGAAGATTAGTTAGTATGATTTAAAAACTCATTTTAAATAATAAAAATTCTGCACGTTGCGTTTTTACATTTTTTTAAAAAAAATTTTATACATTGCTCATGTTTCCAATCATCATGCTCCTTATCAGTTGTATAAGTGTTTTATTTATTTTTTGTTTGCATGAATGTGAGACGAAAGATAAAATCATAGTAACAAAAAGAAAAAAAATTCTCCCAATTTCTGCACCCAATTTATAATTTTTATTTTACAAGATTATAATATCCATAAATAAATGAAATACTTATTATAATCTAAAAGTTTTAAGTCATTTTGTAAATAGAAAAATCATTGTAATCAATAATAAGATTTCATAAGACAAATTTTATTTTAACATATTACTTAAAGCTACTTATTTCGCACGAAGTTATAAATAGCTAAGAATATATTTTTGTTATATATAATCCTTAATATGAATTGGAATATTTAAATATATAACTTAAACATATATTTTTGTCTTCATTCTTGTTAAACAAAATTTCTAACCACTTTTAGTGTCTAAGAACCTGCATACAACCTGTGTGTGACCAATATTTTATGGTGGACAATTTTCCTTAGATTCTGACATTTGACACGCAACTTTCCGTGTGATGTGGAAATAACAATGATTTTGTTTTTATGGCTTTTATATATATATATATATATATATATATATATATATATATATATATATATATATATATATATATATATATATATATATATATATATATACACATATGTATTTCTTTACAACAGTAGAAATATTAACAGATTAGAAAAAATTGGGTAAAGCGAAAACCAAAATTGTGGTTACACGCACCATTTTTATCATTTAACTTGAAGGGAAGTATATGTGAAAATAATATATATATGTATATATATATACCTGAGTTATTTTATATTTTTAACATGTTTTTAAATCATATTAAACTTAACATTTATATACACTCTGGGCACTAAACATTAATATTCAATGTATGTTTTAAATGTTATTTTAAAAAAATAGGCTTACCCAGTTAATTTTTTTTATAAAAAAGATGATCAAATTGTCATAAAAAAGAAATTATTTGGATGTTTTCTTTTAATTTTAGAAACGGATCTTTTTAAAGAAAATTTTGTTTCTATATCAGAGTTCAACTTTAACAATCTTCATTTCTTAATAAAAATATTGTGTTTATATTTGAATTAAAATTTAATTTTTTCTATTATAAATATATTTGAATTAATACTGTATTTGTTCTAATATGTCTATATTTGAATTAATACTGTATTTGTTCTAGTATGTCTACATTTGAATTAATATTGTATTTGTTCCAATATAATATAAATCCATCTTTAATATTTTAAAAATGGTTTTATTTTCATTTCAAAATAGACTAAATATTTACTTTAAATCTGGAAATTTAGTTGAAAAATCCACTAGAAATTTCTCTTCTGTTCCAAAATCTTTCTTTTATATTAAATTCTGATGAATAATTTATATTTTTATACTTGTGAGGTGGGAAAAACAATTTACTGTAATATAATCAACTATTTTACAGCTGTTATAATACAAGCTTCCCTACAACAAAAAAAAAAAAAAAAAAAAAAAAAAAAAAAAAAAAAAATTACATATTTTACTGTGAAATAATTTATAAGCAATTAATTTCCAGTCATTATATTAATATGTGTGAAAATATCTCTGTTATGAAAAAGAAAAGGAACAATTCTTTTCTATTTCGAAAAACTTAATGTTATTTTGAAAAGACCTCATATTACTTACAAATGTAAAGAAAGTAATGAGTATATGAAATTGAACTAGAGTTTTTATATATAAGAGAACCTCATTGTGGAGTTGCATTTAAATATAAGTGATAAGCAATGCTTTGATTTCTAAGTCTAAGATTTATGTATTAAATACAGATATATCGAATGGTCACAATATAATCCTTACAAAAATCTCAATTAAAAAGGTAGAGAGAAAGTATTTAAAATGTAATAATTTTTTTCATTACAAAAATATACATCAAATCAGTTTGAAAACTTAAACAGAACAGCTATTCTCAGATTTTTATTTTAGATATATAGAGTGAAGAACTTTCTAAACTTTCCAAACATAAACATTTTCGTTTGAATCTTGTCATATCTATATACATATATATATATATATATACATATATACATATATATATATATAAATATATATATATATATATATACATATATATATATATATATATATACATATATACATATATATATATATATATATATATATATAAATATATATATATATATATATATAAGATTCAAACGAAAATGTTTATGTTTCTGGAAAGTTTAGAAAGTTCTTCACTCTATATATCTAAAATAAAAATCTGAGAATAGCTGTTCTGTTTAAGTTTTCAAACTGATTTGATGTATATTTTGTAATGAAAAAATTATATACATTTTAAATACTTTCTCTCTACCTTTTTATATTGAGATTTTGTAAGGGATATATATATGCACTATTGATATATCTGTATTTAATACATATAAATCTATAGACTTAGAAATCAAAGCATTGCTTATCACTATATTATATATATCATATATCACATATATCACTCACTATATATATATATATATATATATATATATATACATATATATATATATATATATATATATATATATATATATATATATATATATACATATATATATATATATATATATATATATATATATATATATATATATATATATATATATATATATATATATATATATATATATATATATATATATACATATATATATATATATATATATATATATATATATATATATATATATATATATATATATATATATATATATATATATATATATATATATACATATATATATACATATATATATATATATATATATATATATATATATATATATATATATATATATATATATATATATATATATATATATATATATATATATATATATATATATATATATATATATATATATATATATATAATATATATATATATATATATATATATATATATATATATATATATATATAATATATATATATATATATATATATATATATATTGCATATGTTTTATGTTTTAAAATTCCCTTTTGTCAAAAGAAACTGATAGAGATACATATTTAAGGCACTTTCTTTGAAAAAGTAATATATAGTAACTAATGTTTACTTAAATTAATGTCTTTGGTATAATTCAGAATTAATATTAATGTAATGCTAACATTTATTTGATCTTTTCAAAGTTTTAAATTATTACGACATAAAAACGTTTCTACCAGTATAAATTAATAATTGAAAGGCAAAATGCATCGATATGATTTAAGGGACAAAACGATAATACCGAAATATGCATAAATCTCAAAATTTTGTTACAAAGTCATTCAATATTATAAAACAATTTGTATTGATATTACAATGTTTATTTATGGAAAATGTATGCACTTATTAAATAAAAATGCTCTCTTTCTTTTGTAGTCAAGTTAGAAAATACCTCCCAAAACATCACGATTCTATGAATAAGAATATTTCCATTTTCTATTTTAAAATACTTTAAAAAATGACTTAGATTTTGATTTATGAGAGGTAAATACATATCTGTAATATTTTTATTCCACTCTTTCTTTAAATTGAACATTTCAAATACCTATCCCGATGAGCTCGATAAAATATTTCACGAAACCTTTGTCATATTTATTCAATTTATTCATTTCAGTAGGTATAAACTGATTTACTCTCTGCATATATATTTTTCTCTTCATTTTATGTCTATATAAATATTTTGATGTGAGCTTTTAAGATAAATTTTCAATTTCCAATAAAATATTTTTTATCAGTAGCAATTTTCTTTCATTTACTGTGTAATTTTTGAATAAAAGAAAATAAAAATGTTAAAAAGATAAAAGTACTTTGAAGTTTTAAGAGTTGGTAGCTTAAAAGACTTGACGATTTTAGTAGAAAAATATTATCAATAAAAAATTTTTAATTAAATAATTATATTTATGTAAAAGAGTAATTTTGAAACAAGTAATCAGAAAGAATATTTAGCATAAACTATTAAAAGGCAGTTATAAAAGAATATCAAAAGGTACACAAAGAATATCATATGGTTCCTCATTGTTAAAAAAAGTAAAATAATAAAATAATATGAAATAATTACACCTAAATAATTTAAAATACATTTTAATCACTGTTACAGAATAAAATTATCTGAAACGTGTGAGTTTTAAATGCAACTAGTATATAAAATACAAATTAAAATTATCATATATTGTCTTCCAGATTACTAAATGACTTTTTTAGCGTGTGACAAAAATATTTTAGAGATAAATTTTCTTATTTATTTTAATTTCAGTCAATAATCTAATGATATTAATTAATATGATAATAGAGTTATAAATGATTTTATAAATTAATATGTCAGTTTTATCTAAGTAATTAAATATTAAAAATACGTTACATTAAAGACATTTTACATATCTTGTCTTTTATTTACCATTTCGAATAGCTTACCATTTATTGTTAATCAAGTACATTTTAAAAAAAGAATAAGTTCGAAATGTTATAAGTTTAGTCATGTTTGCAGAAAGAAATCCCACAAAAATTAAAATAAAAAATTAAGCTTATAAAATATTTTATAGTGAAAAGAAGCATTTAAATTTATCAAACTTTAATTAAAGCAGAATTTAAGAAATTTAGAATCGCAAAACACCACCAGAATGTTTACTGAAATTATTACATATTTAAAAACATGATTTTTTTGCATGGCGAAATAAATTGTAAGCATTTTTAAAATTGTAAAAAAGATTATGTATTAATTTTATGAAAGAAAGCTTTTATCAATAGAAAGCTAATTTTAAAAACATGTTTTTAAATTCCAGTTTAAATCTTCAAATATATATCACATATATCATTGTTAATTTTCTAAAATGGATGCAAATGAAGGAAAAAAAGATTTAGCACATATTATTTTACTACAATACAACTTAAATAAAAAGTGAGTACGTATTGTTTGTTTACAAAAAAAAATATTTAGATATAAAAAGAAAGATATTTGAAAACAAACAGTTTAAAAATTATTACGCTGTTGAAATGAATTAAAAATTTAAAACAAATTCAAATATTTATTTTTGTTTTAAACTTAAAAATAGATTTTATTTGAACTAATTCTTGTCTTCCCTATTTTATTCGCTATTACGTTTTTCCTAAAGAAAACGAAGTACTTTAACATATGAAAAACATTCAAATTCATTAAACAAGGTTTTATTAGTTTCTTTAAGATTTTGATGAAACAAAAATAATAAATGTGTGTAACTATGCATTAAATAAATTTTTTTATTTATAATGTATAATAATAGTTGTAAAAATAACTCATTTCCTTAAATAATAAAGAATGATTTGAACTCCATGCACAATTTCATTAAAATTATTTCAAACATTTATATTTACTTATAAGAGAACATTCTGAAATAAATATTCTTCATATAAACATTTTCAAATGTCACATTAACAACACGATAAGTGATTTCGCATTTTGTATATTTGATCATCAATTTTCTTTGATTTATTTTGAAATGTTACATAATGATTTGAAATGAAACAACGTAAAATTGTGAGCTGGTTTCAGACATCGCGCATTTTTTCTTATTTTAAAATCTTTTGAGCAAACTTTAAATGCTGAAAGGGAGCTTAAACTCAATGCAATATTTTTAAAAGCGTTGTCAAGTTTTCAATTAAACATCCCTTCGTCTGGCTGTTTGGAATGTTAAGATAAAAATATTTTTCTCCACCGTTTAGAATATCAATTAGTTCAAATATCGCAAAGAGTCTGTTAAAGTTTACCTTTAAAGTTTTCACATTTATTACATTTTCTGGAACTAAAAGAATGCCACTAATGTGTGCGGGAACCGTTGCCTCGGACGGTGGAGAATGCAAGGATCATTTAAAAGCCGGAAAGAAAAATACGCACTTTAAAAGTGACACAAAATAAATCAGGTGGATTTCACTGCATTTATTTGTCGTTTACAGTACATTTTCTTTTTGTTTCCGACAAAAAAAATTGTTTGTTAATGATGGTTGCTTTCATTTTGTTTAGCTTCTGATTAAAATGCTTCTTTATAGTTTTTAACAGGAAAGTTCATTAAATTCTTTGTAAAATGATAATCAAGGAAAACAGAAATATTGTTTTTGTTTTCCAAGAAAAAATTAAGTTTTTAATTTTTTTTTAATATTCACAGGTTGTTGGCACTTTTATTTGTTTTTTATATGTTCATGTACATTTATTATGAATGTGAGCCTTCTTGTATTTTATTTGTCAAGAAAGTTTCAAAATTTAATGAGAAGGCAAAAAATAGAATCTTATCTAAATACTTTTATTTTCAGTTTCGTTTATGACTGAACTGTGCATTAAACATTCAGTATTATATTTTTTCAAATTAAATATTCAATATACATTTCCAATGCATAAATTGTATGTCACTTTGTATATTCATATTAGAAATAATATTTTAAATTTTTTCTAGTTTTTCTGAACTTGCTGTATATATGCTACGAAACGATGCTCAAACATAAATTTTACATATTCTTGTAAACGTTTGCAAAATATATATACGTTTTCCTATGTTTTTAATCACAAATGATTGGTTTTAAAGCAGTAAATAAAAATATGGGTGAATAATAAAAGAAATTACATATGTTAAGATATTTTAATTTGTCAATGATACCTTTAAAAAGGAAACTAAATTAAGGACTAACTACTTAAGGTTAGCATTTAAAATTTAAAGTGAAAGCAGTTTTGCTTTATTTTTGTAAATTTATTAACTTAAAAAAAGTACTCTTTAAGTTTCAATATAAAATTTTAACTAATTAACGGGATAAAATAATATAAAGAGACAATAAAAATATATTTCGTAAGTATTTATAATATTCTAAATTTTAGAGAAATAGAAAAGGGTGAAATGAAATTACAGTTGATAGTTTAATGTAGAGAAAAATTAAATTATTTACCACTGATCTGGTCGAAAAATCCTTAAAACTTGTGAAAAAATGACCATTTGAATCTTTTCGGCTTTATGAAAATACCTGAATCAGTTATAAAAAAAATCTAGTGTGAATACTTTTTATTAGTGTTTACTTACTTGTTCAAGTTTAATTTATTTCTATCACATCTAGTTTTAACATCTGTATTATGCTTTTTCAAAACAATACTAAATAACTAAATTTATATCTGATTTCCCTAAAAATTTAATTAACATATTACATGTAAAATTAGGAAAACTATTTAGTCAA
>CM057822.1:57379625-57399625 GCA_030067965.1 Latrodectus elegans
AGATGATGTTGGTGCATGTGCGCTTTCAAATGACAAATGCACTTGTATTCCAAGCAGGAAGGTAAATAAGAATGTGGAAACGAGACATAATATTATATTTAATTCCTGCATTAATGTTTAATTGTTTTTTTATTTCTAAAATAAATATTGTTGCTGTTGTCAGTAATAGCTGGTCTATCTTCACTTTCCTTATGAATATTTGTCAGGAACAGCTGGTCTATCTTCACTTTCCTTATGAATATTTTGAACTGTTGACACATGTTAAAGTACAGAATATGCATTATAACTTTAAATATTAATACAAAATCGTAGAGAAACATTTTTAAGGGCAGTTTCTTCATTTAAACTGATCTTATTTATGTAGCTCAATCATGCTATAAGTGACAGATTTTCTTTGCTATTAAAATAGCTATAGACAACAAAAAGTGCCTTTTGAAATACGTTATTAAAATCATAAAAATTTATATCATTTTTTGTACTTTATTATTTAAGCATATGCTATAATATTTTACAACACATTGTAAAATCTTATAATTATTAAAAAGTTTGTTACTATTGTACGAGTACAGAATGTTATTTTCATTACTGTAACACTTAGCGGATTCTTCCCTTTATTTAACCCAGAGTTGGGCCTTAGCGATTGGTCAGAAACAATCCGGTGAAACACATTGATTATTTTTAATCAGATTAAGATTGGAGATTTGACCTTTAACGATATAACAATTTCACTGTCATATGAAGTATTTGTTATTTTCCTTTTTATGACACGCCTTATTGAGTTCATAACACAATCTGCATCATATGCTTGAATTCCCCAACCCAATTTTTTAAACCTATGACAAGTAGTACATTCTCTCACAGCATGCTCTCTAAATCCTAGTTATATTTGGCTACTGGATTTACTTTAGTAAAATAAAAGATTTAGCAATAAATTTCTTTAAGGATTATTAGAGTATAAAACTAAGATTTTATATTTTTAAGTCTATATACAAAATATGAATTCTTCACCTTTATTGAGAAATGAAATAATTTTTGATAAAAATATATCTGCGAGAAAAAATCTGTTTGTAATAAAAATTACATTGGCCGGAAACTTTAATGTTTTTTTTATTTGAATGTAAAATATTAAATGATTAAATAATATATAAAACTATTTTGCTGAAATTCAATCTCTTAAAAAACTTAAGATTTCATGGCTAATTCTTAGAATTAGAGTACACTTGTAAGTTAAAAACATCAAAGAAACGCATGACATTAAAAAAAAATTAATAAACTGAGTAATACTGAAGATATATTAAGTTTGCTCTTTTACAATTTATTTTTAATGAAGTAATTTGGTTAAATTCAAATAAAAAAGAAACTTCAAATTAATATCAGTATAATAATTTTACAATGTTTCAAAGTACAGTTCATAGTAATACTAGAACTCACCTTAATGAGTTTCGAATAAACTAGTTCAGTGTTTTATTATCATTAAATAAAAGATTTTATACATTATAAATTAATATTACAAATTCAGAATAATATAAAAACCAGTATTCAATTATTTTACTCATTACTATTCAACTAATAAAAATTATCTGCCTCACTAATAAGAGTTCTAATACTTTTTATCCAAATATATTCAAATGTATCATCAATTCTCCTATTAATGCATTTACTGTTCTTAAAAAAAATCGGTTTTTCTTGATAATCTTGTTAAATCATGTTCTTTGGAAACTTAATCAATTGACTCGTAAATTGCATCATTTATTTTCAATTTATTTATTTTTTATTCTTAATTCCAAAAGTGGGAGTAAAAACTGATCAATATATTAGGCAGCATTGGATATTATCGATATCCAGGCAAGTGTTTCAGACAATGATGGACATTTGTAGCCCTGTGCTTTTTTATCGGCATCTAACATCGGATATCTGCTGTAACGGCTTTCGATTTTTTATTGGAAAATGAGATTTTTGTCATGTTCTTTCACCATGGCATTAGAAGTGATATATCAATAACGTTCCATTTTATACCTAATGCCAAAAAGTGGGCTGATACTCTTAATGCATAAAAATTTCGATGGTGGTTGTTCTTATTAAAAATAAAAAAATGACCCTATCGATTATTATTTATGAAAGTTTTCAAAAGAAATGCAAAAAAAAGTTGACTTTTGTTACGAAATAACAATAACATAGTTAATCATTAAATACAATATAAATCTAAGCAAAAAGCTTAAGACAAAAAATTTATTTACTTATATGAACATAAAATTTATTCAAAATCATGTAACAAATTCATTAAAATAATATATACAAAGGAAATTGTATATATTATTTTAAGACATCTTACATATTATAGATACTTTAAGATTATAATTATTTCTACTTAAGTTGTGTTGTTATGATTTTTATTTTAATTATTCCCTACACATGTTTGTTTCCATATTTGTGATGAATTATAATAATTTTTCATGTTAAAGTTCAATAAGTGTCATCTGCATAGAAAAAAAAAATTCTCTGCTATACAAATTTGACAAAATACTAAGAGAATTCCTCATACTCACAAAACATTTTCGTTTTATTTGTAATACAGATGAGAGAAAATTAAATTCTTAAATTAGTTTATTACTTTGCGATGGCTATAATAATGCTTAGGAAATTTTAAGATATTGTTATTCTACAGGTGTTTTAACAAAATTAAAAATATATATTTAATATACATCATGAATATCTACGTTCACCTGAATAAAATATATCATGTTTTTATTTATTTTACTGAAACATTATCATTTAAAATAGGAATTTAGTGCAAGGTTTAAAAACAGTTTAGTTTTTGATGGACCAATATAATAGGTACACCTAAAAAATATATATTCTAAAAATTCTGTAATGCATAAATTTAAGAGACATTATCATAAGCAGAGTAAATTTGTAAATTACCAATAAATCAAGACTTATTAATATTACTTCTAAAAGAATATTTAGATATTTTAAAATAATTAAAAGAGAATTAATTTCCATAAATGTCTCATTATATATATATATATATATATATATATATATATATATATATATATATATATATATATATATATATATATATATATATATATATATATATATATATATATACTTTATATATATATATATATATATATATATATATATATATATATATATATAATTGATGAATTTAATTAATATATATTGAATGATATATTACTAAAGAATTTAATTACTTAATTTGTGTAAATTACTCCATCTAAATTAAATAATTGAAATTCTGTTCGGATAAATCAGATTTTTTTTTAAAAAAAGATCCTTTTATTATATTATATTTACAATTTCATTAATATCAAAAAATTATCATATGAAATTGTGTGATGAATATGAAGTTCATTTTAGTATTTCATAACTATGAAATTTAACTTGGAAATCTAATTAAAAATAAAAACATATTAATGAAATGATAATTAGAAAAGAAAATTATTAGTACTCAATTACTGGTAAATTCAGATTTTCCTAAAAATTAATTTTAAAAAAATATAAGATCTTTAATTTAAGAGAACACACATGAAACACAAACACGCTTTAAATTATTGGTTTAAGGTATCGTGAAGCTTCAAAAACGTTTATGGATAAATTTATGTAGTTCAAAATATGAAAGAAATATTTATGTGGAAAAACAATATATTCTTAATACCATGTGATACTTTTAGGGTATTTTCCCACCTAAAAATGTAAGTGTAGTTTTTACAGTTTAAACATTAACTTGCATTTAGTGATTAGTGATATGAATACATTTAGCAATCATTATAATGATTTTCGTGATTGAGATTTGTCAAAAATAAAGGTATAGCATGATGAGAAACATTTGGAAATGGAAAACACATTATTTACATGACATTATGCAAAACATATGACATAATATTTTAAATAAAATTATAACATATTTATAATATGTTCGATTTTTTTGTATACTTTTATTATAATTGTCACCTTATAATATGCAATATTAATGTAAATTTAATAATTGCAGTTCCAATACAGTAAGATATCTTTAGTTCGTTAAGTTATTAAAAGATTTTTGCATGCATTTTCCCAAAATAAACACAAATTTTAATACAAATAAGTGAGAGCATTATAGGGTGATTGGGATAAATATTCAACCATATCAAAGTCTATATTTTTGGTAAAATCTACAAAAATGTACCAGTCTGTAAATCAAAACAACTGAATATAGTTGAGACTATTTAGCTCACTGTATTAAAAAGTATTTAAATCCTTCAACTTTAGTTATTTTTATAAAGGTTCTATTATAATTACGGAACTTATTGGCAACAATACCTTAAAATTAGACAGTAATGGTATTGAATGAGATTAGGATGAATATAGTAATTAATAATGCTATGAAATAAAATATATATTTATCAAATAAACTGTGATAGGAATATATGATTGAAATGATTGTTTCCTTTTCTATGTGAACAAACCATGGTTATTTACACTGTTATTATGGGCTGAAATTTGTAGAAACAACGTATATCCTCAGTGATTTCAGAAATCAATGCAACTTTTCGATATGATAAGTGAGGCGAAACAAATATCCTCACTTCTACAACCATTCCACCCTTTTTCCACCTTGCAAATATCACTGTTCTGTTTCAAACCAGTGCATAAAAGCTTCCAAAAACTTGGCCTTTTTTTTTTTCTTCCAGAAGCCAGGACGTACTTTCCGATAAAATCCTTCCTCTCTCTGAAAAAACTTCCCGCCATCCTCTAAATCGCAGGGAAAACGGGAAAAAAAGCCAAAAATTCAATAAATAAGAGAGAACGGTGTGAAATCGAGGAGTGAAAACTAAACATTTTGAAGCAAAGCAGTTACTGGAGAACGGATCAGGGATGTGCTTGCTTGCCAGGATTGAGTTTTTTTCCCTTTTCTATTTATTCGTTAAAAATGTATTTTTTAAGAACAAACAGAGCGTGAAGCTTTTATCCCTTTTTATTTTTACGAAAGGATTGAGATGAAATTGTGTTTTTTCGATTATGTGTGTTGAGACAGATCAAATTGTAAGAGTGGATTCTACGCTGCTAGTTTTGAAAATTTTACACTCAAGAATAGTAGTCGTCGAATAAAATAAAACTGAACGAAACTTCTCATTTAAGTTTGAAATCCCTTCTAAAATATTTATTGTTCCGATGTAAACTTCGTTGATTCAAGGAAACCATCTACTCATTAACTTTAGAAAGAAAATTTTACTTTTTGATAAAGAAAAAAATCAGAGATATCTTAACTAACGCTTAATCTGTGTGTTATTTAAATTTGAATTTAAAATGTACTCATTGAAAAACAATTTTACGGATTTGTTTATTATACTTAAATCAAGTAATTATCAAATTCTTAAAATTTATGATTATTTTTTTTCAATTTGTTTTGGAAAAATGAAAATTTCTATAATTAGATTTAATGAAGTAAAACGGCATAGTAACTAAATTAAATAAAATGGAAATAATCAGTTAAAATCAGTTAGAAATATAAGTATATCCATACCATGAAAACGTTCTTCATTGAATAGAAAGCAAACCTTTTCACAAATTTTGTTATGAATTTGAAATTTTATTTCCTATCATAATAAAAATAAATATTTATGAATTAAATAATCTTATTAAAAATTTTTGAATTACGAAAAATTTTATTATTATTGAAATGAATTTGTATAAATACATAATTAAATTAATTGATTAATACTTAAATATAAATATATGTATTTTAAACTTACCGTTTTAAACAAAACAATATGTAAATACAGGAATATAGGATATTATTCAGTTCATATTATGTGAGAATATATTAGCAAAATTATATTTTGATAAGCTTTCTAAACGTTCATTAAATGATTTATCTTTAAAAAAAAGTGGATTTAAATGGTTTAAAGGATAGTAAATGCAAATTGATATGAAGCAACATAATAAGAAAACGCTATTATCTTTAACTTGTTCTTTAATCTTTTTAATTAAAATGCTTAGATTAACTCTCAGTTTCAAATTTTTGATTTATAATAGTAAAAATAAAACAATTTTTTTATAATTGATTTAAAACTTCATCAGTATATCAGTGTTCAACGAAATTGAAAAAAAATATATATATTTTCATAAATATCTAGACTCATCATAATTTAAATACACAAAGAGAATAGTAATTTTCAACAAAGTAATGTCTTCACGCTAATCTCACTTTCATACTTATTTATCATAGATTGCAACCTACTGCTTATTAAACAGTAAGATACTTTAATTAAGTTCATCATATATATGTATGATGAACTTAATTAAAAGTACTTTTGATCCCACACACTAGCCTAGAGTAATATATTAACAGAGGAAAATCAGCCTAAAATAATGATTGGTAATAAGGATTATATACTGTACACATAATTATTTAGGCTCACAATAATTATATTTTATACGTAAATAATAATTTACCTTCTTTGTAATAAAGGAATGTTAATAGAAAGGAAATTTTCTAAGATACTCATACTTTTAATTAAAATGTAGATGATGAAATAAAAATTAAAGGTATTTACTTATACTCTTTATTATTTTTTGAGAATAATTAATTAATTACAAAATAAATACAAAATGTTTACACACTTAAAAGACGACATAGTAAAATATTGTGAATAAAAGTTAGGTAATTGTGAATAACGTTTTGTTACTGTAAACTAAATTAAAATTAACAATATAATATATATTTCTTAATAATCTTATATAATATAACTATTTATTTATAAAATTGTTATATAACAATATAACAATTTTATAAATAAATTGTTATATTATATTAACTTTTTCAATTCAATTTCCTCTTCATTATTATAAATCTGTTTCCCAGATAATCTGAACATGTATATTAATGAATTATGACAAAAATATTCTTCTTAATATTATGAAATAAATACATACATATATATATATATAAATTTCTGTAGAATGGAAATTATTTCACTAGGTATGACGAGAAGTTATTTAAAACATTTTAGAAACGTTTTCATTTACACTATTCACTAGTTAATGCTCACCTTTTAATGCGCTAATTAAGTCGTTAGAATTAACTTAAGCGTTCAGATTCGAAAAACTATTAGTTAAGATGAAGATATAATTTTTGGGGTAAAATACCTTATAAATAAGGAGTTTTGTTAAACTATGTTATAAAATTTGGAAAAAAAAAACTTTAAAAGCTTAGCTTTTTATACTATATATATATATATATATATAGATAGATAGATAGATAGATATATATATATATATATATATATATATATATATATATATATAGATAGATAGATAGATAGATATATATATTATAACTTGTCATTGTCCAACATCTCATTTCCAATATTGTGCCACCTATTGGAATCCACCAATCCAATATTATAAGTATTTTCAAATTTTATAGAAATTATATTATTTTTCAAATTTAAATAATGTGCTACACAATTCTTGTTCTTAAAACAAACTTATAATGCAATCGAAGTAAGTTTATTCCATTTGCTTCGAAGGAATAAGTTCTCGTAAATTATATTAAGTGCACTTTTTCTTAACCGTAATCATTGATAAAAATCCTAAAAACAATACAAAATGTGTGAATGAAATTACTATTAATTTAATTTTTTTTTTACTTTTAGTTCCCCCAGACATAATTATGAATGAAAGTAGTACAGATATTACCGCGAGAGAAGGAACAAATGTTTCCTTGCTTTGTAAAGCCAAAGGGTACCCCAGTCCTAACATATCATGGCGCAGAGAAGATAACCAGCCAATACCACTTGGAACGTGGCATGGAAAAAAATTATTAGGTAAATAAAAAATTAACTATGTTTTAAATAAATTATGCATTTATTATTTAACTAAAACTTAGTTCACATTTTCTAATTTATGAAATTTAAGAATTATAAATTTTTTTTTTTTTTTTTTTTTTTTTTTTTATAAATTTGATGGACATGCTAATATTTAGTTGCAGAAAAAATCTAATTATTTGAAAAAAAATCTCTTAAACTACTCGTTAAATATGAATTAAATTAATAGTCTTGAATGAAGCATTTAATTCACAAATTACATTAAAATAATATCCTCTTGTCAGCAAAAATTGTCCAATATTATCTTAAATCAATAAGCTGTGCATATCCTCATAAAATTGAAAAAACAAATATGAATAAATTACTTAATTAATATACTTAATCCATATGTATTATAGTATGTTTCCCTTCCTAAAAAAATACTGTAATACATATGTATTGCAGTATGTTTTTAGAAAGAGAATTTAATTTTGAAATGTGGAATGTGTAACATTCATTCTGACATTTTGAAAGGAATGACTTAATGCTTGAATGCAAAAAATGATTTCTCTAAAAGTTGTATATATTGTTTAATTCTTCTTGTATGTACTTTATATTTTTAATCAATGTTCATGTGAAGGTGTTTTTATGTAAACACTTAGAAAATAGTAAAAATATATGAAAATTTGTTTCCTTTGATAATATTTCAATGATCTATAAAACAGTTATTTTTATTTCTATTGTATAAATGAAAAATTAACTCTCTATTCCGTCAAATAACCGCATTTCCTTTAAGTGCCTCTCTATGTTTACGTAAAAAGTAAAGTTTGTTGCTTACATTCAATATTTCCTAAGAATAATACATTACATAAATTAATTACACACAATAAGAATATCACTGATGTAAAATGTAATATAATTATAATGTGTTTTACATATATTTTAAGTATGCAAAATATATTTTTGATGAGTTTCTATGTTAGGAAAACAATTTCTGACAAAATTTAATCTAACTAATATATTAGAGCCTTTCTCCAATCAGTAACAGAAAAATAATAAAAATGTAAAATTAAGGTTATATTTCTTTTTTTTTCTTCCTCCATAAATTTTAGTATCTATTTATATATAGCATAATTTGATCTTCTTCAAAATAAGTAAAAAAAGATTGAAACATAAAATACGAAAATATTTAATACGAAAAAGTTATTAAAATAAATAGATACTTCCATATATAATATTACGCATTAAAAATTTACTTTTTATGTATGCGTAAAAAATTTGCTATTTAATATTTATCACGAAAATGTTAGTTCTTATTGTGATGAATAAATATTCACATTTTTTTTATTTTTAATGAGTTGAATCCATATACTTATTTGTGATTAGCGTTTTAAATTAGTTTTAGTAAATTAACCACAAATACCATCGATAAGTGAATCTTCAAGGATTTAAAACTTCATATTTATAAGTAAAATATAATTCATTAAATATTTTATCTTTTAAGCAATTAATAAATTATTGCGCAATGAATAAATATATTCAATCTATTTGTCATCACATTCACTCTATGCAACAATAAAAACTAAATAAAATATTGCACCTATAGAGTTACTTTCTTTACGCATTCTGATTTTTCTTCATTTTTTATATTACAATTTTATTAAAAATAAAAGTCAAATTTATTTAAGTATCAGTGATATAATTTTAATTTATTTTTAAGTCATCCTGATATTTTATTACATATGACTAAAAAATGTATTTTAGGAAACTAAAATATTATGCTAATTTAAGCAACTAAATAATAAATGCATTTCTAATTCTATTAATCAATACAATTAAAAAATGTATAAAATAAATAATGATCTTAATCATTATTTCTTTAAGCTACGAGCTTTGATGGAAATCAACTTAATATTAGTCGAGTAAGTAGACTTCATATGGGTGCTTATTTATGCATCGCATCAAATGGTGTTCCACCGTCTGTTAGTCGCAGAATTCTTCTACATGTCAATTGTAAGTAGTTTATATACATTTTCTTAAAATACTTCAATAATCATTTCTCATATTTTCTCATCTTCGACATATTAACGAATGTCTTTGATTATAAATGCATCTAATATAGTCAAAATTTAAAAATATATATATAGTTAATGTTTACGTAGTGTTCATTGAATTTACTTATATGTTTTTTAAATGTAATCGTAATGTGATCTTCAAGATTTTTTTAAAGTATATTAGTTCCACTTCTCTTTCCATGAATTACGACTAATTTTAATTTAGTATTTAAAAACTATTTCATTAAAAATGTATTTAATTTTGTATTTTTATGATAGTTATCTGGGCAATATGCATTATAAATCTAAGATTTAATATTTTACTTATGCCGACCAACTTGTCTAGTAGTCAGCATGCCAGACTACGAATAGGGAGGTCCTAGGTTCGAATCCCAGTTAAGGCATGAATGTACTTTCTCTCTATCCTGTCTTTGTAATTTTCTTGTGTGTGTGAATGAAGTATGAATGATGCCTGCCCTATAAACGGGTCCCTATGTCATATGTGAGGGTGCGATGGTGGCCCACCCCCGGGGCAACGCCTAGGCGGCTAAGAGGTCGCTGTGTCTGGCCGGTTCCTTGTTATCAGGGAACAACAAATTAATAGTTTCTGTTGTAGTTGTAACTGTCTACAATCTGCCATTGGAAAAAAATTTCCTTTTAGGTTATTCATAATTACATAAAATGAAATAATCTGAGATTTTTGTCATAAACGAAAAATCCTGTTGGGATGATTATATTATTCGTTTTTCTTTCGGTCCCGTTAAGTTTCGCTAATACAGATAACCTATTTTAGGTGAATCATTTTTCAACACAAAAAATAAATATTTGTTTAATTTTTCTTATTTCTTTCGCTTTTCGAATATTGACAGTGTGTTTTCGAATATTGACAGTGTGTTTTCGAATATTGACAGTGTGTTTTCGAATATTGACAGTGTGTTTTCGAATATTGACAGTGTGTTTTCGAATATTGACAGTGTGTTTCGAATATTGACAGAACTGTGTTTTTCCTTTTAAATGTTTTTATACATTGTTGCTTCAAATATCAGCAATTACAAAAGAATGTAGATGGTATTTTTACTTCAATTTAGATAAATTGTTTGGTAGATTTGAGCTAAATTCTCTTAAACTAACTTTCCATTGTTGAACTGATTGGCTTCTAAGCAAATTATTTTGCTAAAAATTTCCAAATGAATGTTATATTTAATTTTGGATTAAGTTACTTGAGTACATGCTAGTCGTAAATTGATTAAAAACCTCATTTACAAAATGAAGCCGAAATACTTGTTTTGCATACCTTAAATTTTCAAAGTATAGTTTTTCATTAGTTAATTTATGTTTGAAATAAGTTGATACATCTCATATGTTTTTAATTCAACGATGCTTTGCTGTTAGTTTTGATACCAGATGGAATTTCGGTAAATAGAAATTTTGGGAATTTAATAATTACAATTCTTTATATGATTCCTGTTTGGGAACTTTCTGTTTCTTATCAACTATTTGAAGTTATGTTAATTTTGATGTTAACATCAATAAAAACAATTTAAAAATAACTGCTATTCCCTTTTCTTATTTTTGAATAAGAATAATTGATTAAATTGTTAGCCCAAATAATGAAGTTCTAAAATTATCAACTTAACAATTTGGAAGAATAAAACAATCCATATTTGTTATTTAATGTTTATTTATGAAAACTAAAACCAAGCCACACTCTTCGTTAATTATCAGGTTTTTTTTAACACAGTAGAGTAAATAATTATAATAAATTCACTAATATCGGTTATGACGAAAATAAAAGTACATTTAATTATTTTTTCAGTCACACAACCTGATGATTATTTTGTATTTATAAACAGTAAATTATACGCTCACTTTTTAAAACATTGTAGGAACAATAGATATCTATTGTACTGGCTAGAATAACGTATGTGTGCTAGTAAAATGTAGAATTATAACTTATTTTTCTTCGCTTTTTCTTTATAATGGGAAATATTTAATCCTGAGAAGAAAAATTGAAGTTTATGTTATCTTTAACAGTACAATTAATTGTTTTGTATAAATCAGCTTGAGAAAAATATGTTACGGATATATTTGACCATTTGCAATCCCTAAGCCAATCATCGATCAGAAATTTGTATGGATATTTAAATTAAATTAATACAAAACAGAATAATTACAACACCAAAAATTATTTTAAAGTATTATAAAATGATCGTTATAAATCAATGAAAAAGTAAGTTTTGATTTAATAAAGTTTGAAAGAATACATGATAAATTTATAAAAAATTAATAAATAAAATGATCATTATTGAAAGAAAATTGTATACATTTTTTATTAATGCCTTAAATACTTCAATTTCTCCTTTATAATTATTTTATTGATCTTCCTAATGATCGTATTCAAATTTTCCTAGTAATTTTTTCTTGCTGTGTCTTAGAAATTTCTTCCCCACAATAATTAGAAAGCAAACATATATCCCATGACAACTCAAAACAAATGCAAAACATATCATTAAGTTTTATCTCACACATCAGAGTTACCGTTAGTAAACCAAATCTATAATTAAAGGAATCCTATGAATATTTGTATTTCTTTATTTTCAGGCTGAGTCATAGTGTTTTCTTATTATTATCCTTAATACGCTCTGCTTCACGAAGATAGGGTAAATTACCTTCTTTCGCGACCAGTGTTTTTTATTCATAACAAAATATCTTTTTTTCTCCATCAAATTTTATAAGTAATAAAAGATTGCCTTCATTATGTTGCCATTTCTGGAGGTAATAATTACTTCCACTAGAACTGTTCAGCTACATATAGTTCTAATTATCTCCCTTTTTCCAGTTCCCCCTGTCATGTGGATTCCTAACCAATTAGTAGGAGCTCCGTTGGATAAAGATGTAACGCTTGACTGCCATACGGAAGCATATCCAGCCTCAATAAATTATTGGGCTAAAGATGGTGGGGACATGATAATAAATGACGCCAAATATGAAACATCAATCAAAGAAAAGAACTACAAGATTCATATGAGATTGGCGATAAAAAATTTGGAGCAACATGATTTTGGAATATATAAATGCTTCGCTGAAAATTCATTGGGATCTACAGAAGGATCAATTAGATTATATGGTAAAATTATTTAATAAATATGTTTATTGCTCTCCATTTGTATATAAATACATATACACTCCCCGATTAGTTATAGTTATTTTATATTTATATAAAATATATTTTTCTCATGAAGATTTTTTTAATAAATACAATCTTTCGCATTAATAAGCTGCAAAATATTAACTCTTAAACCATGACTTTATTTTAGAAATAATAATTTAAAATAATTATTAATATTATTTAGATAAAGTTATTAATTATTAATATTATTTTCATGAAGTTTATGTTATCTTTAACAGTACAATTAATTATTTTGTATAAATCAGCTTGAGAAAAATATGTTATGGGTATATTTGACCATTTGCAATCCCTAAGCCAATCATCGATCATGATTTTGTATGGATATTTAAATTAAATTAATACAAAACAGAATTATTACAACACCAAAAATTATTTTAAAGTATAAAATCTTATTAAAATATAAAGGAAACTTTTTGTATAGCACATATTTTACTAACATTTTTCAGATTTATAATCTTATGAAATTCAAATAAATCCTAACAAGTTTTTTTTTTATTTTTTTTATGTAATTTTTTCACGAAACTTTTTACTATTTATTCATTTATTCAAATCACATATTTTACCAAAAATTTCCATAGCATGAATTGCTTTCTTACAGAAATATTTGCTAAAAGTAATAGAGTATACAATTGTACATACCGAAATATTTTATTTTCACATACATACTTGATTATTTTGATATAAATTAAAAATATTTGAAAAGTTCACTTTAAGATCTAAGATGATCCTCACAAAGAAAAGTGTTCAACTTTGCATTTCTGTGTAATGATGAGGACATATTTGAATAATTGATAGCGCAAAATGTATATCTCGATATCAGTATTAAATGCGGCATTATTACAAACAATAAATTTCAGAATATTAAAGAATATAATTTTAGGCGTGTGCTATAGCTGCTTTAAGTTAGATATTAACGCCATTGTATGAAAATAAAAAGAAAACATAATTAACAGTTTAAGAAATTTAGGAACAAAAATAAATTAATTCAATTTAAAGGAGATAAAATATTTCATCTCTGATTAAAAAGTAATTATTATAACATTTTATATTATAATTTAATTTAATTTATTCGTCTTTTATTATTAAATGTAGATTATTACAGTAAAACATAGCCGTATTATTTTTTAATTAATATCTTTCTAGTATTACAAATATTTTGGTTTAAAGAATGGCAGATATAAAACTAAATTTAATGAAGACATTAATTGTAATAATTTGAATTAATTTAATGAACCTTAATATAGATGCATACTTTTGTAACTACATAATTTTGCTATTTTACAAAAATATTAAATTACAAATTTTATATAAACTTTAAATTTTTCAATGCTTTTTCCCAATACAAATAAAATAATAAATTGAAAATCATATGATATTTATAGTACGATAAATATTAGAGATATTATATGCAATTGAAAAAAGAAAAATATGATTGTACAGTAAATAAATTTCATAATATTTTTTCTGATATGTATATATATATATATATAAATAATATATATTTTATACAGAAATACCACCTCCTACTAGTGAGCCAACGAAGGATACTGCAGCAATTAGGAGACAAAGTACGGAAGGTATTAATTTTTTTTGTTTGTAAAGTGAATTTTAAGATAAATGCTATAAAAAGAATATATATATATATAGTAACAATTTTGCTTTTTCATGTAAAGCAATAACTCTGTAACGAATAGTTATTAAATAGTTATTAGTTCTGTTTCTTTAAATATTTATAAAAAGAAAATGGAATTTTAGCATTGTAGTTCTCATATTATACATTACACGAAATTTAAATCAAGTCTAAAAATTTCTTTTAATATCTTTTCGACGAGTAAATTAATCTATAGAAAAATCTCATTCAGGAAAAAGCTGTAATTAGAAATATACTACAAAACAAGGCATTATTTGATCATTCAGTTAAAAAACCTTAACTTAATATTTTCTGCAAACGAAAAAAAAATAATTATATCTAATTTTTATTAATTTGCACATATTTCATTATTAATTAGCTTTTCAGAAATACAAATCTGTTAAAACAAATTATAATTAAATGTTAGTTAAAATGCATTTAATATAATGAATAATAGATAATTCATTATAAGGCAAAGTTTATATACTAATAAAGTAAATAAATGTTTTATATGATTAAAATATTTTTATTAATACACGCATTTATACTTTCCGTGTAATTACTTTAAATATCAATTTTTTTACCGTAAACTTGGAATCTCATAAGAATATTTGGATGCAAAAATAATGTAACTTTGATTCAGAGTTTACCTTAAGCATGTGTAATTTAAAACAGTATTCATTTACTCTTTTTTTATATTTTTTATGTAAACACGAATGCAGAAAAATTAACAGTTGTTACTTTAGCATGTATGAAACGCATATCGGTGAATTTATAATTCTATTATTGTAATATTGGTGACATTCTTGTGTTCAGTCAAAAAACTTTTGTGTTTCTGGTATTTTTTTATACTATTACACTTATTTTTGAAACAAAACGCAATCATTATAGTTAAAAATCTCCACTAATTTGACTTCAATAGATATCCGATAAATTGACTTAATAAAATAGAATCAAAGTAACAATATGCATCTTCAAACAGAATTTATTTAAAAATGTAAGATATTTAATATTTATTTAATCTATTTTAAGACACTAAAAACACATGTAACAAAATATATCGTATTAGTTTAGTAAGAAAAAATATAATAAATGATTTTTCTGATGGCTTTAAATTTTTTATAAGGTAAAGAGTACATTTGTTTCCTTTAACACTGTCAAATTCAGAGTGTTTAAAATTTTTATTTATGACATACAATTTCCCTTCGATTAAAAACTAGAAAATAAATTAAAAGAGAATTTCTAATGATATATTTAAAATTATCCTATTAATTTAAAAATTAATTCTTACAAATCATTAACTGTAATACTTGAGTAAATAAGTGTGATTTGCTTAATCTTGAATTAAAGAAAATTTCAAACGCATTAGGAATAAATATAAATTTTGTAAATATGTATTCAATTCCATACAAGTATATTGTATTCAAAATAATAATTTGGCATTTTTCATTTTTATATTTTTTGATAAACAATCAAAATAAATCAAAATAACAAATGGAATGAGTAAATATTACAAAAATATTTAATTTCCTGAAATTAAATATCATAATATTTGCAATGAATAATTTTACAAATTATTTCTCTTTTCAAGAAAAAATAAGAAAATCTTAATTTAAACAAGAAGCTTTAATGATTCGAGACTATACTTAACTTTTATTAAGAATTCGCTTAAAGAATAAGTATTTAAAATTTACCTGCCATATAAAAGAAACAGATAAGTACTTCAATTTGTAAATCACTGCATTCACATTCAAGAAACTAGAATAGTGATAAATAATACTTTGTAGTATTATTTTTGAAATTAATGAAAAACGGGCATTTATTTCAATAATGACTTGAAATTCAGACCTTTTCTTGTATATCCGGCCTTATTTTAAATTCGATTAAAAGAGATAATGCGCAGAAGTTTGGGCAAGTGTACTATTCCCTCCAATTCTTCTAGCCAAGAGAGCTGAAAAGTTCTTGAAGCATAATGGGATCTCGAAGAAAGCCGCTGATTAGGGAAATGAGTAATTAAAGCATCAAGAAAACACTGGAACAGACTGCTGTTTGAAGATACGTTTGATAAATGCTCGGCAATAACACCTTTGAACTTCTACACAGTTGCCATCCTTCAAATCCATAATCTCAGCTTTAAATCAGGGAAGAGCTCTATTACAGATGGGCTATTAGCACCTTTATTTCCCACAGGAGAAGAAGCAAGCTTCAGTGCGTGCAGCTATTTCTGAAATGTTCCGTGATGCAGCTAGTTGAACATTTCAGATTTATAGAGGTTGGAAATTTTTATTCAGTTTTACAGATTTTACTAAGCATCTCGTATCTAATGGCAAGCTAAAATGCTTTGAGTCATTAGCATTTAAGATATGTTATACTTATTAAAATAATTGGGCAAGTAAAATAGGCTAATGATATATGGAAATATATGAGGCAAACTAAAATATACTAATAGACACAACTTTCTACAACTATATTAAATCAATTATAATTTAAAACAGATTAATTTAGACTCACAAACTGAACCACTTAGTAAACCAAAAAAATCAATCATTAAAATGTTTATCACTTTTTTGCCAATTCAAACTTTACATTCTTTATCTCAAAGCAAATTATATTAGTGTGATTTAATGAGTTAAATTTATAATAATTCTTCAACTTGATTAAAGAAAATTATATTTCTTTTAGAGTTTGAGTTAATTTGTTTGCTCATTTTTTTACGGTAATAAATGCTCTAAAATGAAAGAAAGTATATTAAATAATGCTTAGACGTATCCGTCCGTCATTTATTATACAAATAAAATAAATATAAAATATATGTGTGTGTGTGTTGTGTGTGTGTGTGTTGTGTGTGTGTGTTTTGTTTGTGTGTTGTGTGTGTGTGTGTTGTGTGTGTGTGTGTGTTGTGCGTGTGTGTGTTGTGTGTGTATACTTGTGTTTGTGTGTACTTGTGTTTGTGTGTACTTGTGTTTGTGTGTACTTGTGTGTGTGTACTTGTGTGTGTGTACTTGTGTGTGTGTGTGTACTTGTGTGTGTGTGTGTACTTGTGAATTTCTTGTACGGACGTGTGTGTGTGACTTCTTTTGTTTATATTCTCAGATAATTTATATTTGGTCGCACAACATCATTTTAATTCTTGATTTTTAACGTATTCAGATATTCTAGGATTTAAATGATTTATCATAAAAGAAGTGCAAATAGAATACGCTTTGTAAAACTGTTTTAATTAAAACCTAAGTTCATTTGTTTTTGTCTTTTAATAACGTTTATTATATACAGTTACTTTAAAAATAATTCTCTTTCTTAAATTTGCTTTTAGATATCAAATTCCATTAATTTTTTTTCCCTTCAAAAATTTTTCTAGGTACGTCGCTGGCGTAAACTCAACTGCAAATCTTTATAAAATTTTGTTATTCATCATATTTTAAATAAGAGGTGAATTACGGATCTAATAATTTTAAAATGATTGCTTTAAAAAACAAAAAATACAGTTTTCCTCATAAACATATTTGTCTTTAAATATTTTCTAAATTTCGAAAAAAAAACTATTCGTAAAAGTGTTTTATTTTTTAATGTCTTGGACAATATCAATATTTAAATGAACTTCAGATCTGAAAACCCTGAAAATAGTATTTTTTCTAAATCCTATATGTCAATTTCCAAGATTATATAACTTAAGAAATTCATTTTTATAGTTTCATTTTAAGTAAGGGATAAGTGCTTTTTCAGACATATTTTTCTGTGAGATTATGTCATCGACTTAAATCTCAGTTGTCTTTTTAATTAATTACATCTTCGGCATCAATATATGAACAGCATTTTGGAAGGTATTTCTTGAGGTGCGCAATTTTGCGATTCATTGATAAACTGCCTGATTTAGACGCTTTCGATAACGGACAAATCGTAGGTGCATGACGTATGGGCCGTTCAATTTCCGAAATCGATAGACAGCTAGGATTTTCACGGTCCACAGTTTCCATGTACCAAGAGTACAAAGAGTGTGGAAAAAGAACGATCAAATTGCAAAGGACAAATAGCCTTGTCAGTCCGTAGTGAGAGTCGGCTCAGCCGTCTTGTACGCAGCCAACGAAGCCAAAAATCAGCTCAAATTACCACCCAGTGCAATGACGGTGCCAGTACTGTCAGTTAACGGACTGTGCAACACTCGCTTCACCTTATGGGTTTCGGGAGCCGTCAACCTACGAAAGTACTATTGCTCAATGCTCGCAGTCGGGATTCATGTCTTTCCAGAATAAGAGAACACAGAAACTGGATTGTAGAGGACTGGAAACGAGTAACGTGGAGTGATGAGTCACGATTCCAACTATTTAAAGCCGTCGGGAGGCTGAGAATATGCGGTATGGTTCAGGAAGTCATGGATCCTGTCTGCCCGGTTGGAACTATACAAGGTCATCGTGGCCCAATCGTGGTCTGGGGTATTTTTTCGTTATCACTGTGTGGAATCTTTTGTCCGCGTACTAGCCTCCCTCAAAGCAATTTGGTACGTACAGTTGCTGGGTTTTTCAAAAGATATCTGTACTTCTCAAAAGTCCCGGTTCATAACTGACTGGTTGGATGAGCATTCCTCTCACTTCTTTGTCATAAACTGGACACCTGGAAGCCCAGACGTAAATCCAATTGAGCATATTTGGGATGTTTTGGTAAGGCGTAAGAAACCTGCGCACAGCACCAATGGACTTTACTGAATTATGGAGAGTTTTAGTCTATGTTTGGTAAACCATTCCCTTGAAACGTTTCCAAAAACTTGTTGAATCTATACCTCGTCGTGTGGCAGTAATTATGAAAGCCAGAGGAGGACCATTTCGTTACTAAATAGGTATCCTTAATTCCGTGGTACTTCAGTGCATATATATACATAGATAGATACAAACTTATATATAAACATTGAAGTTAACTATCTAAACAAAAAAATCAATCGTTCTCTATATTTTATGTGTAATTCAAGGTTATAATGGCACATATATTATATTGATATAATAGTCAAATATTAAATATACACATTTGGCATGCTTTAAATAGGCAACATAATATATAAAATCAAACATATCGTAAGCAAGATTTCTATATTTCACATGCTTAAATAATATAATCATCGCATTTTATTAGCATTCACTAAATAATCATATAATAATATTAGTTTCTTGTAAAAAAGTAAGTAATTTTATATTATTGTGTAGCTTGACACATTATCATCTAAAAATAAGTAATATCAAATTATTATTAAGAGAACTAATTGAAATAAATTTGAATCACTAATAAGAAAAGATTTTCCCTGAATAAATATATATATATAT
>CM057822.1:57404625-57487125 GCA_030067965.1 Latrodectus elegans
ATTTCCGATTGCGATTAAAATTCCATTTTAAATACAGAAAGTAACTTTAATATAAATCCAAAATAATAATAAAATCAAGGCTGAATAAAACCTAAATTTTATTTAGCTTAAACACCTGATGCATGGTTGACATTGTATATACAATGTTATAATAAAATATATTTAAATTTATTTTAAAATTTATAAAAATGGTTTTTAAAATAATCCAAATGATATTTTAATCTAAAAGTGGTATAAAAAATTATTAATTTACTTATTTTAAGTTATAACTAATCCTTAAAATGATATTGGACAAATATAACATTTTCCTTAAAGAGGCAAAATTTTAGACTAAAGAACTCAATAGTAAGTAAAAATGAAATGCGTGTTAGTGAAAACAATACCTTTAGAGAGTTTCATGTCAACATATTATCAAAAGTTTGCAAAAAGATATTATTAATAATATCAATCTATTACTTATAATATTCATTTATTAATAATATCTAATGAATATTTTGTGTGTCTTTGCTATTTTTCTCAGTATGTAGTTTATTGTTAAAAATAAAAATATTTTTAATAGACATTCAGAGTTATATCTATATAGAATAACATATAATTAACCTTTGCTAGAAAAACGTACAAGAATATGTGGTACAGTGATAATATTTTAAAGTTTATTTCAATAGAAATTTTAAAAAGGATTTTTGTTATTTTATCCAAGTTGTGGTCTTAAAGTATCTGAAAAGATGATATATGCCTGAAAGATATAAAATATAGGATATGCATAAATTATCTTTCTCGGTATAAAGTTTTTTATTGAAAAAAATAATGGGCATTCATTTATATCTATATATAAAATTTTCATTTTCATTCACTTATATATTAACGCAATGATTCTTATGAAAATGTGGCCTAGATTTTAACAAATTATATATAATTAATCTTTGCTAAGATTAACAAATATGTTGTATTATGATAATACCTTAATTTTAATTTAATTGCAAATGGAAGTTAAAAATTCATTTTTAAACTATCAGGTTGCTTGTATAAAGTATCTGAAAAAGATACCTATACATTAAATAAAATATAAAAATCACACCTGAACTATGTAAAATTATCTTTATTATTAAAATGTATATATATTTAATTGAAATTTTAAAGATTATAAGTAAATAAAACATTGAATCAACAGTGATATTGAAAAATAATTCATATTATCATTATGAATATATCATTCATATTATCATTGTTAAAAGCAGACACTTTTAAACAATAGCTTCAAGTTATTTTCATAATTTAAAGATTTAGAAATCTCTTATAAGTATTAATTAATATTGCAAAAACTCTTATTAAAAATTAATGAAATACAATTTTATATAGAAAATTATGCGATCAAATCCCGAGTACGTTATTTCTAAAAATAATTTATTAAAAATTCTTATTTAAAAGGCAAAATCAAATTTAAGTTAGTAAATTTTATTCGCCCTTCATATATAAGAATAAAACTTATATTTAAGAATAATTAAAAAAATAAAATTCAACTCAAACTTTGATGCTTACTCAGAATTTCTTCAGATAATATTTTAAGGTAAAAGTATCTTTTGGATAAAAATATTTGAATACACAAATTAAAAAGATACATAAAAATGAAAAAAAATAATTATAAAACATAATTAAATTTTACTTGTATAATAGTAAAAAAGTAGAAAAGAACTAAAAAAAATATTATTAAATTTATAAATATAAATAAATAAATACCTAAATTTAACATGATTAGTGAAATTTAATTAAATTATTTTGGCACTTTAAATATGATTTTTTTTTTAATTTCAGAGGTTGAAGTTTTCCCGAGGCATCAGAGTTTGGGTTCAGTAAAAAATTCAAATAAGGAATCAGAAGAAAGTGCACCTGAGCAAAATAAAATTCCGACAACAGGTGACTATCTAACTTTGTTTCTTGAAGGAATTTACATAATTTTAATTAAATTAATATTTTAATGCATACAGTGCTGAAAAAACTTAAAAAAAATACCTTGATTGCCATCAAAGTATCCTTTGAGTTTAGTTGCTTCTTAATTTATTTTTTTCATGTTATAAAATATATTACACATATATTTCCTTTTAATAACATTAAAATAAAAGTATAAAAATTTAATGTTATGTACATTTAACTCTATTAGTCACATACGGATTCATAAAAAATTAACGAATATTTATATATTTACTAGGATTAAATATTCCTTTATATTAACAGAAAAGATATTTTTTCGAATATATTCCATCAGTGGGTTCAAAGCTCAAATGTAATTTACCCTATTTAATTAAAAACTAATATCAATTTTATTTGGTAGTTTTTATGAAAAGAAAATTTTAAAGTTAAGAATGAAAATTTTAAAATTTTATCCCAACTACCTGTAGTAAGATTTGATATTTTGAGCTATATGAATAACATAAAAATGAATACTCACAATATTAAGACCACTCCCAATAGATATGACAAATTATGCTATATATTGCAAAATATTAATTTATATTTTGAAAAATTTGCATTTAAAAGAAAAAAAATATCTTTTGTTTTACAAACACTTTGGATATATAAGAGATTATACAATTTGTGGTCAACTTTATAACATTTTATTAAATTACATATTTTAAAAATTAAAAAAATATATTTGAACACTCATAAATTTATGAATACTTGTAAGATAAATATGTGATTATAGTTTTTTTTTAACTATAACTTTCCGTTGAACTTTAATATCTATACTATAACTAATTTAATGTTTATTTTTAAGTGGACATTTTGAAATGCGAATTTTGTTAGTCATTATATGTCATATAAATATCAACAAAAAAATTTCCATTTAGATTTTAAAATTAAAATATTTTACATCAAAATAGTTTTTTTATAAACAATGCGCTTACAACAATTGTAAATAATGTAAGGTATTTGTTGTACATTAACAATATGACGTAAAGATAAAATTATTTTTTTTATATAAAGTTAGAGAAATTATAGGGTTAGAGAGAAATTAGAAATAGTTACCATTCTGTTAAAAAGTTTTTAATTATAGGCACACACATGGAATCATTAGGTTTATATGATTGAAATTGGAATCACATTTCATGTTTTTCTAAGGTAATGTTTCATTTCATCAAACATGGTAGGTGGAAAACTGTTAAAAGTCAATGCCTCAGCCAATAGAGTGATTTTCTGTGCATTGAAGGAATGCAACATGTGCTATATGTTACTGTAGAAAGCTAGAATTTTACAAATCCCGAATATACAGTATAACCAATAACCTTAAATGTGCTGATCCCTATTTTACCATTGATCTGAAATAGAAATTTGAGAATAGTGTACCAATCACCTGCCCTTACCTAGCCTGGGCGTCTTCGGCGGTATTGAATAGAGCAGGGTGATTATCATTCTTCTCAGAGCCTATATATCTGTATACAATCCTCTGAAATTTTTCACGCAGCACCGAGAGACGTCTAAAAACAATATTGTGCCATTCTAATTCAGTGTTGTTTGCCTCTATGCTTGGGAGCTCCACTGTCCTATACATATTAAAATTACAATTATTCTTTATCATTTGATTTAGATATAATTAACGATGTTCCTTCTAAATCATGTCATAAAATGAACATTATTTTTGTTCTAAATTATTATTGTCCTAAAAATGAACATAATTTTTAAAGATACAAATTCACCAGTGAAATCATGTATGGATTGCTTATCAGTAAATTTACTGATTTATAGAAATACTAAGCAAATATTCTCCTTCTTCATTATTTTCAATCACAGACGAATTAATAATATTTTTGGATATATAGTATTTAATAATATTGATAAGCTACTATTCATGAATGAAAGTATGGCAGTAAAGATGAATTCAATCTTACTGGCAGCGGAATTTACATCAAACAACATTGTAGTGTCTTAAGTCTGAAAAAGAGAAATCCCGATTATTGCTCGGTGCTCCGTAGTGAGCTTATTGCCATAGAGGTAACCCTAGACGCCCTGAATTCACTTCCACATGGAGCTGAGATTTAGGTTTTGTCTGATAGTAAAAGTGAAATACAGCATTTGGCCAAATGGTAACAAGTTAGAGACAGGACTGGGTTTTCAAAATTTCAAATGTTAAAACGGTTGTCCGTATCGCATCATATTCACCTACAATGGATTCCTTCCCACGTGGATCTCGAGGGGAATGAGATCGTGTTGGTCAAAGATGCTGTGGCTGAGGGAGATCTGATGGAGAATCCACTTATGCTACTTCACCTTTTAAATGTGTACGTGCTCAGGGACCTTTTCTAGCAATGCTAACCTCGGGGCATGCAACAACAACAACATTGATAAGTTGATAAGCTTCAAAATACTATCAGAAAATAACACACAGAGCACTAATAATTTGATTAATAATATCTTAAAAGTTAGCAAAAACTCATTATTTCGCATTATATATGTATATATATATATATATATATATATATATATATATATATATATATATATATATATATATATATATATATATATATATATATATATATATGTATATATATATAATATACTGTCTTCCAGTTTTATTTATTTATATTTAATAATAAAAATTATTAAAAAAAGGTAAGGTAAAATTATAATTAAATTATTAGTTACATATACAGTTTTTCAGAATCTCCTTTATATTTTAATCCATTTTTCAGTTTCTTTTCGTTATACCATGAAGTATATTTAATTCGATTTAAGAATCTGTTAAATGCTTTATTGCTTTAATGTTTATTGTATTGTGTCTGAAGCCTATATATAAATGTAGAATAATCATATGATATTTCATGAACTAAATTTAAATTACTTATTATTAAGGAATAGATAAAATAAAAATTTTAATCCTTGCACTTAAATATATCTTTCTTTTTTCATGTAAATACATCTGCAAACTGAATACAGCATAACTATAAAATTAAGTTAATAACATATTTTTAAATAATCCTTTAGAAAATATTTGGAACTATCTAAAAATATGTAATTTCTTAATATATAAGCGTTTATTTCCATCTACATAAGTTAATTATTTTTGTAATTGTTTCTTTAACAGACATTATAGAGATTATTCACGCCATATTTGCATTTATTTTCTTTAATTGTACTTTCGATTGTTTAATTTGATTTCTCAATGCATTATTGCTTCGTTGTATAAATTATAGGTGAATAAAAAACAAATATTTTTGTTTTAATCATTTTTTCCAAATATATTATCAAGAATATCTGTATAATTATATAAGTTATTAATTTTGAATATTATCTATAAAAAACTGTAAGAAACAAAAGAAAATTTCTTTTTAAATGCTTCAAGGTTTCTAATTTTCGTTTTATTTATCTAAATAATAAGTAACAAAACATAAACTTGTAACAACATATTGATTTTAATAAACGGCATTAAATTAAAAAGATTGTGGGTCATATAAATTAAATAAATATAAAATATATTCAATAAATATATAGAAATAGAAGTGATAAAAGATAAAAATAATTTATTGTCAATTAAAATAATAGCAAAATAAATTATTTCGATATCCTTATTAATCATAATAAGTTAGTCGTTTTAAAATACTTCATTTTAGGGTAATTTTGCTTTTAGATTTAAATTATTATGCTGTGTTAACATTATAATACGAGTAGTAAAATTATAAAAGTGAATGCATTGTTTAAATAGAGGAAAATCTAAACAAAAAATGCATTAGTTATGATGGAGGGCCTTGTTACTGATTGCAGATTATTTTGGATGAGTCTGAAAATTTAGTTAATTACATAATTATAATACTTAATTCTATTGATGATAATTTGCATTAGTATCTGGTAGTAATAAAATAACCAAATTACAAGTAAACAAAACTTTATTGTTATATATTAAAATCAGTTATTTATGAGTTCAAATTAACATAAAATTGCATGAACATTTATCATTATATATTAAAACAAAATGGACGGTAATGATATATTTTTATGTATTTAAAAATCTTCTATACTTTTGGCTCAAATATTGTAATTTTTATTTAATAAAAAAAATGAAGTGTTATGTATATTTTTTTCTCTCCTTTTGTTCAACTTTCTTCATTTGTTATGCAGCTATTCTATTTATTTATTAATTATATTTTGAAAATAATAATTATTAAAAAAATATTTTCAATGAAAATACGGGAAGCAATTTTAATAGAAATTCGAATTTTGGGCTTTTACAATTGACATAAGTTATACCCAATCAAACAATTTTAAATAAGTGAATACCAATAGGTAAAGTTTCGTGTCTTCTTAACTGAAATTACATAGTTAACAATTCTAAATATCATGCATCAACCGAAGCTTCATAAACCATGCGAAAACCTCGTAAATCCTTTTCGCTACCTGATTGCTTCTGACAAATAAGCTTATTTACGTAATAATTGAACTCAGCTATCAGTTGGGATTGTGTGGTAGCACTGATTGGAAATGAAATGCAGCTAGCATATAAATTATATTATAGAATTTTATGCTGTGCTTAATGAGGGATTAAATAAGAAGTCAATTTCAATAAATAAAATTTCTTATATATATATATATATATATATATATATATATATATATATATATATATATATATATATATATATATATATATATATATATATATATATATATATATATATATATATATATATATATATATATATATATATATATATATATATATAACATATTTATATATATAAAAGAAAAACAGTCTTTTCTAAATGATGAAATAATTAATTCCAATATAGTATTATATTTAAGAATTACTTTTCATTTATATCCGTAATGATATGATATTATTATATCATGTTCAAATAATTAATAATTTGGTGAAAACTATATAAACATTGAATATATATATTCAATGTTTATATATATATATATATATATATATATATATATATATATATATATATATATATATAATTATAAAGCAAAAAATATAAATATATATAAGAATATAAATATATATAAAAATACAATACAGAAAATACAATATAATAGGAAATCTAGCCAGCACAAAAGCAGCTAAAGAAAGATTTGCCAATATAAATAAGATAAAATATGAAAAATATGAAATTGGAAAAACAGTGAAATATAAATAAGATAAAAAACATGAAAAATATGGAAAAGCACTGAAATATATGAAACAGATGAAAAGAAGAAGAAAGCATAGGGGCCACGTCTTCATCAGGAGGGAGATGGCCAGCTATGCTAAAAGAAAGAACACTCTTTTCTAACATGCTCGAAGGACAAATGTCTAAAGATCTTCGAGCAATTCCCCCAAAGAGTGTTCGTATTCAATGAACCTAGGTTAAAACATTTGAATAAATATAAATGCAGAAAATTAGAAATACCAATAAATTAAACTTAAATGCAATTAGAGATACTCATATAAATGAAACATACATACATACAGTAAAAAAAATTAAATACATAAAGCCAAAGTCAGCAAATCAGATGGAATTTATATATGAAAATAGTATGAAAGTTGCCAAAAGTAATTTTAAAATTATAGTAAAGAAGTGTTGCCAGTTGTAATTAGATTAAATTTAAAATATAAATGTAGGTGTTTTCAGGATTCTTGTAAGAACTTCAATGCTGGGGTGGCCCTTCTGTAGTTATAAAAACTACGCATTATTTCAAACTTACAAGCGATTCCCTACTTCCTACATATTTTAAAATAAAATTAATTGGAATATTATTATTTTTTAAGTGATCTATCAGTCGTTTAATTTGATTTTTATTAGATTCATAGTTGTTGGAGATATTATAAATGCGATTAAGTTCATTTAATTATAACGTTTCTGAATATTTTTAAAGAAATATTTGAGTTCCAGGAAATTAACTTATTAACATGAAAATTAAATTGATTTGTTTTGTCGAAAACATCAATATATGTAGAAGAATTATCAATAGTGATAAATAAATCCAAAAATTCTGTTTTAGTATCAAATAAATTAGTTTTAATTAGAGAAAGCTCTTCAGGATAAATAGTTTTAGAAATATCTTGAAATTTTAAATTGTTAAAAATAATGTTAATTGTTAATTAACATTATTTTTAACAATTTAAAATTGTTTAAATTGTTAATAATTTTTAACAATTTAAAATTTCAAGACCCCAGCATTGAAGTTCTTACAAGAATCCTGAAAACACCTACATTTATATTTTAAATTTAATCTAATTACAACTGGCAACACTTCTTTACTATAATTTTAAAATTACTTTTGGCAACTTTCATACTATTTTCATATATAAATCCCATCTGATTTGCTGACTTTGGCTTTATGTACTTAATTTTTTTACTGTATGTATGTATGTTTCATTTATATGAGTATCTGTAATTGCATTTATGTTTCATTTATATGAGTATCTCTAATTGCATTTATGTTTAATTTATTGGTATTTCTAATTTTCTGCATTTATATTTATTCAAATGTTTTAACCTAGGTTCATTGAATACGAACACTCTTTGGGGTAATTGCTCGAAGATCTTCAGACATTTGTCCTTCGAGCATGTCAGAAAAGAGTGTTCTTTCTTTTAGCATAGCTGGCCATCTCCCTCCTGATGAAGACGTGGCCCCTATGCTTTCTTCTTCTTTTCATCTGTTTCATATATTTCAGTGCTTTTCCATATTTTTCATGTTTTTTATCTTATATATATATATATATATATATATATAGATTTATATTTATATATATTTATATATATATATATATATATATATATATATATATATATATATATATATATATATATATATGTGTGTGTGTGTGTGTGTGTATGTATAAACATTGAATATATATATTCAATGTTTATATAGTTTTAACCAAATTATTAATTATTTGAACATGATATAATAATAGCATATCAATACGGATATAAATGAAAAGTAATTCTTAAATATAATACCATATTGGAATTGATGATTTTATCATTTAGAACAGACTGTTTATTTTGCTTTTTTTCTCCTTATCATACATAACACATAAAAATCCATGCCGAAAATTATTTTTTTGACATGACCATTGCAATGTTATATTAAACAGACTTTTATTCTTCAGAGACATTTGTGTCATCTATTGCAAGATATTGCAAACAAATAAACAAACTTGAATTTATTTTTGAGTGATTGTAAAAATAATTTTAAAAGTTATCTTAAAATAAATTTTTAATTGTTTTTAAAAGATAAAATGCGTATTATTTCAGAAGTATGAAATGTATAGTTTCTTAATGATATAAAATCTGAAATTTTGAGTAAGAGGTTCATTTTAAAAGTTATTGTGATAATCTTCTAGTAATTTAAATCCTACACTAAAAACTACTGGTGTTTTCTTTTAATAATGAAGATTTCAAATATTTCATATGAATGTATTGTTGGATTAGGTAAACGCATTTAGCAAAATTGTCTTATTGAATCAATCAAAGCTCTAAAATAAATTTGTTCTTCTAACTTGTCATGACTTTATCAGAAATAGGAGAGATAAGTGTATTATACATTAAAAAAATCTCTTGGACTGATTGTGGTATAAAATAATGCCAAAGAAGCTAGTTTTACCACGTAGTCTGTTATATAATCTAATAAAAAGACAACGAATTATTTGTTAGAGAATATTAAAAAAAATCTGTAAAATATTCTATTTATATATTATTTTTTTTCCATTCCAATGTTAAAAAGTACAGATACAGAGTGTTTATTGTGTTCTTATTATAAAAATTTCTTGTATTAAATTTGAACTTGAATATTTGACTATTACTGATCTTTTATATTCTGTTTTACTAATACACTTCTTTCGTAATATTATTAGCAAATAAACAATTTAAATTTTCCCTCAATCTCAAATTACAAAAAAAATAAATAAAATAAAATAAATAAAAAACTGGAAATGCATTTACTATTGTTATCAAGTCTTAAAATTCTGATATAAATTATTTCTAATCTGAAAATATTGTAAAAAGAACGTAAACATTAATTAAATTTACTTAAGTACTTTAGTCGGATTTTTTTTATTAAATAGAAAAATGAGAAACATTGTAATATTTTAAATTCATTTTATTAAAATTTTACCTTTTCACTAAAATTTCCAGTTTTTCACTGGAGTACTATTTTATAGTTCAAATCTACTTATTATAATTTAGCATAATTATTTTTTGATAATTTTGTAATATTTTTTAAGGAAATACTATGCTAGAGTATTTTTATGAATCACTGAAATATAGCAATATTTAGTTCTCATAACGAGAGATGTCTGTTGTATTTACGCTGTCCGCATGAACATATGTCAGGTTAAGAGATTTTAATATTCCTAGTTTTCATCTCAAGAAACATTTAAATATGGCCCAATATCAAGGAAAATTCCTCCTTGGTTTCTGCAATCACGTGTTATAAAGATATCGCATTTATATAGATATTCAAATGCTTTACAAAAGACTTCTATTGTTAAATTGTCTTCTTCATAAATCAAAAAGTGAGCATTTAAAAAAATGCAATGTAATCTCTTAAAAAATGTCTTATAATCTCTTGAGAAACATCAATTTTATGAAGAAAAATGCATTGATTATTACATAATAAATCCTTGCGCATGTGTTTTGAAATGTACATACAGTATTCATAATGTGCAATGTAGAGAAACCTGAACCACTAATAAGTAAATTTCAGATAACATATGTCAGTAATGTACATCAGTTTGCTCTAAAATTAAAAAATGAGTATAATTTTTCTCCAATTATATTTTTCTTAAATTGTATCGTGTAAGTAAACTATAATGGTTTATATAAACAACAGGTTGAGTATGGATTTCTGAAATTTGACATTTTTCCATAATCTTTTAAGTTTCCTTTATTTCTATTGTAAAAATATAGTATCAATGAAAGAATTTCTTACTCTAGTGAACAAATTTAAGGCATTTTTCTGACTCATTCCAGTTGTCATATAAAAGATCAAAAATGACTCCTCAGATCTGAATTTTTCCGTGGCTGGGTAGAAATGCAAAAATCGAAATGTCCTCGAATCCAATATCCTTTCTGGGTACTCTTAAGGGGAATCCCTCTTTTTGCTGCCATTCGATGAAGTTGAAAAAAGTCCACCTAGGAAAAAAATGAGAGAAAGTCAGAAGGATTGACAGATCTCGTCCCAGAAGGCATTCCGAAATCCAACTGGGACCATCAAATATTGAGCCGATGAAGACTAGAAACGGGAAAATGTAAAATTGGACTCGTCTGTTTCGATTCAGCAAAGTTTTACCTCTTTTATTGCACTTCGCACCCCTGTACTTACATTTGAAGGATTGTTGTCTTAAGATTTTCTTAGATAACAATCTCTCAAGACCAGCAGGCTTTTCAACATAATTATCTGGAAGTAAAACATGAAGTTTAAGTTGCATTAATACTTTAGGAAAAAAGATTGAAAATGTAACAATTGTTTTTTTTCAGTTTAGTAATAAGAAACCTTGTACGTATATTCGTATTAACTTCAAAATAATTTTTAAAGCGTAATAAAAAGCGTTGCTGCAAATACAAATATTGTATCATAACTTTTTAGTAAGAATCATTTTAAAAATAAAGTAAATTATTCATAATAAATATGGTATAATGAATTCAATTCAAAAGAATAATTTTTAGAAATTTAAAATGTGAATCAGGCAAATATGTAAGTATTTCTTCCATGTGTATTTTGTATTAGACACAATTTGTATGAAAGCATAATATATTTTTAGGGAGAATAGATTCTTGAAGTATGACATGTTAATGATTTATAAAATTTAAAATTAATTAAGCACATAGCTAAGTATTACAGAGATGTACTATATATATATATATATATATATATATATATATATAATTTTATAATATAGTGTATATCCATAATGTTCTATATATATATATATATATATATATATATATATATATATATATATATATATATATATATATATATATATATATATATATATATATATATATATATATATATATATATATATATATATATATATATATATATATATATATATATACTTAGCAATTTTATAATATAGTGTATATCCATAATGTTCTATGGTTCTATGTACCTACTGATATATGAATTTTTTTTTTACATTTTGTTGTACAGTTGAATTCTGAAAATTTCCTAACTGCACAAAACAAATTTCTTCTTAACTATCTATATTTTAATGTTGATAAAATAAATTCTTCCAATCATAATTTAATAAATTCAATGCTTGTTAAAATAATGGGAAAATAATATAAAGAATGAAATTTATCAAAAATATAACAATTTAACTATTCAAAAATTTAATGTTATAATTTAGTAAATGCTTAATGTAAAATCAATAATTTATCATTAATGAATTACACTAATGCAGTTAAAAATGAAGTATCAAAATCGAGATGCTATGTAAAGGGAGTGTTATTAGAAATATGAGTTAATTCAAAGATTCACATAAAATTTAATTCAAATAAGATTCCTTTTACATAACGTAAATATTTTCATATTTCTTTTTTAATTTCTTCTGAGTAACTACAAGTTACTTTATTTCAGTGTAATAAAATCCTTACAAACACCTAATTTAAGTTACTTTGAATAGACAAAAATCTTTAAAATTTCTTTTAGTTAAAAAAAGTATAGTTTCAAGAGACGTTTACTGCTAAATTTGATAAATGGAATAAATTCTAAAAGAAAAAGTTAGAAGTTAGAAATTTGCATTATCTCTATATGAAAAAAATTGACAAATTGAGTGTTGAGTTTAATAATTTATCTACTTCCCTGAGGAGATGCAAAAAAGTCTTTCAGGAAATATTTTTTCAGTTAAATTATTATCTCTTTTTCTTATTTAATCGTGAAAATATTTCGTTGTTGATAGCTAAGAGACGATTTTAACAAGATTCAGAAAAATATCTTTCAAAACATTCTAAATAAAAAAAATACTCTTTTTTTATCTTCTAAAGAGTCGAGCTCATAATAAAATTGGGATAAATAGCTCAATCTGTAAAAAGATTAAATAATTTATAATCTGAAGTCTGTGCAGCTATTTTTCCTGATAATTATTCCCAATTATATACATTTCTAAGTTGAGTTGTAAGAATATATATCAACGACAAAATAATGTAATTTATATCCATATATTTCACCATCATATACTCCTCTAAGCAATTAAGTTTGTAATATTATAACTGAAGTTGTAAAAACCATTAAATTTCTAATATAGACTTTTATTCAAACATTTTAGTTACTTTTAAAAATATCATTTCATATTTTTCGCGATGGATCATGTTTTCTTATATTTTCATCATAATTTGTAACATTTTACCAGAAATAAAATTCATTCAATAAAACAAGTTATTAATAGAAATGAGTATTTAAAATGAAACGCGCATTGCTCCAAATATTAAGCGCTATGAGGAGAAATGCTGAAACACAGACAGGTATTAATCTCATTAAATCAAATAATGTCGGAAATTTACCAAACATATTTAATCATAGCGTAACTTACTGTATGAAAACTGGAATCTACATGAAATTTGGGTACAGCTTTGAATTTCTGAAGATAAGGAATAATGTTTTACTACATTCGTCAATGAAAGTTCAATATCAAATTTAATAAAATTTGACATAACCTGACATGTATATGTGCAGCTTATACTGATATAAAACTTTTTGGTATTAAACATTTTTCTGCTCAGTTTTTTTTATATATATATATATATATTTCTCATAATATATTTAAATAATATTTATTTCTATCATCTAAAGTAGGTGAGTGTGTCTTAGATAAGAAATATTTACATTTAGATTGATTGGGATTTTCTTATTTCAATTGATGTGATTTCGTGTAAATATGCCGATAATGGCATAGCATTACAAAATATTTTGTCTGAAGCAAATCATTATACATTTCAGTTTAGAAGATGCATATTACCATTCAGTAAAATAAAGCAAATTTATACACAATTTTATAATCAACAGATGATTTAAGATCAACATGGTGATGTTCCCATGAACTGGCAAAAAATTCTAAGAATTGATAGTAAAAGTATATGGGATAAAAAGTCATAAAAAATAATAATGTAATTATCAATAAATGATACTCAGATATGATAAAAAGAATCACCACTTTTAAGTAATATGTTAAAAGGTACAATAATAATAAAAGTATATACCTGATAAGGGGGAAATATATTTATTCAACGTCATAGTTAAATGGAAATCATGATGAAACATATTTGAAAAAAAACTAAAAAGCCGATGTGATAGAGAAGAAAAATCCATGTTCGTGAATATTTACTTTTAATGTATCCATAATTTTATGACATTTCTGAAATCGATTATAGGAAAGCTTTTCAGGACATTGGATGTTATGACGTTTCTCGGATATGACATATGTAACAGTTTAAATAATAATTATTCAGGGACAACATCCTAATCGTGTGATACTTGTTACTTGAGATAATTTTCTTAGAGTGTTTAAATCGATATCATACATGAGGTTAGAACAGATAGAGAGACAAATTTTACATAGGATAATCGTTATTGTGAGAGATATGGCTTAAATCCCATGATTATTATAGTGCTTGAAACAATTCTTATTAAGTTTATGCAAGTCTATCAATGACTTTTCGGACATATTATATATGCAGTTATTCACTTTGGAAATTACTCTATCACAGCAATAATTAATATACAATTATTTCTGTTAATTACTTTAAATCCTAAATGTCAAGGAAATATTTTGCAATATACACACTGGCTTATGAAGTAAGAACATTTGAAGTATTAGTCAAATTTTGCTAGAGACAAAGTAAAATTTTTTTCCCATATTTAGGTCACACATTGTTGGAATGCAAGCATAAATAAGATTTAGCAGTGCATTTCATGATAAACAAAAAAATTGGGAATAAATAAGATATCAGTTACCTGTTGAAAAGGTATTGTCAATATTACTCGTTCAGCAGTGCCCCCCCCCATCAATTATTATTTTTTTTTAATTTCACTAACTTTTTTAAAACATCCGTATCAAAAATTTTAATAGATGAAATCTTAACACGCAGTTTGTTTTTTAGAAAATAAAACTGCGTTACCATCCCAATTTACTGAGAACATGATTGGAACTATTTGAAATGTAATGCAAAACATAGTGTGTATTATGTCAAAATATCCTTTAATGTTTTTTTTTCCTATTATACATAGCAGAGCAAGGACATTATAGTACTTCAAATGACATTTATCCTCCGCTAATTACACATAACATTTTTTCATTTGTGACACATCACATTCTAGCTCTAAGAACATGCGAAATTTACAGTAAACGGGGAAGCATACTCAAAATTTAGTGGAAAAAAAACCACTTATTTTTGCCCTAAGCGTAAAAATTTATTGATGTGTAGGTAAAACAGATACTAAACATCTTAAGAATTAATACGAGTAATATGATCAGAATAATCACATTTAAATTGCATTAAAATTTTCACAATATTTTTTTAATTATTGTTTGATTGACCACATTTTAAAGCAGAAAAGGTTGATTAAAATGATTTAATTTATTTTTATAATATAGTTAGTTTTTGATCTTCCTCATCTTGCATTCTCACTCAAGAGTGATATTGGTTTTCGGCTTCTAAGGTAACACCTTCCTTAAAAAAACTAGTATCTGTGATTATTGTTTCTGATTAATCCATTATATGTTTGAATACACTATATTCTGAGAGACAACATGTCACAACTTCCTTTAAGGAGTCTTTTATAAGACATTGTTTGGCAGCAAATAGTAAGATTGATAATTTCAAAATTTTTGGAAATATTTTCTGGAAGGCAACACAATATAATTTATCAAGCTGGAAGAAAAATAACCATTCATTTTCTGCTGGTAATTTATAGAATGGCTTAAGACTAAAATGGATATCATGTTTCAATATGATTGCGCAAATTGATCTTAATAGTCAAAATTAAGTCAACACGTATGAATTAAACAGTTAAAACATGTTTCAAAATTATTTTCAAATTATGTTTCTAACAGTTAAGATCTCGCTGCCTGCTTAGAATTCTTACGTTCCACCTAATAATTTTAATCTTTATAATTATGCTTTAATTGTTCAATTGCAATGAGTTATTGCTTCATTAACGCATTCTTATTGACAAGATTTCCATCATAATTTGTAATTGTCCATAAAGAATCTGCTTTACTCTTCATTATAACTAGAACAAAATATACTTTGGAATAATTTCCTTATTCTGTTATTTTCACAATATAAACCTTATAAAAAGGTTTTATATTAAGAATTATGTTCCTTTCCTGTTCATTGTTAGTTCATTAGAGTTCATTGGTATACCCAATGAACTCTTAAGAACACTTTCATCTTACAATAAATAAGATTGATAATGCAATGAGTATATACCAGTATACATAGAAAGCTCAATATTTGTCATTCTATCTATATGTATAAACAATTTATCAATCTAAAAATTAAAACTTAGATACGACTTAGCTTTGTAATATTACAACATTTATTTCAAATATGGTTTATTAATAAACAAATTATAAAGTATAACTAATTTTATAGAATCATTTATCAAATCTAACAAATATACTAAATATGGTGAAACAAGTTTTACTAAACTCACAATAATAATAATAATTATTATTATTATTATATTTATTGAAAAGGTCATACCCAATAATGAATTATTCAATCTATATATATATATATATATATATATATATATATATATATATATATATATATATATATATATATATATATATATATATATATATATATATATATATATATATATATATATATATCTTCCAAAAATATATCATTTTTTATTAATATAAATATTGAAGAAATTTAAGCATTTATGGTGGAAAAAAGTTTAGCATATAATATTTTTGAAGCACTTAATGATTTGAAAGGGTCACATTATTTGTTAAATATTCCAATAAAGCAAATAATTCCCATCAAGCAAATAGTTTATTTCTTTTGTAGATAGCATAAATATGACATTTATGTTTTCTGAATTTTTATTGTTAGTTTCGTATCTAATTCTATTTGAATATCATTGATAACTTATTATAATATTTGAGTTATATATGTTTAAGAGAATTATAATTAATATTGGAAAAATAGCACATAAATAGCAAAATTTCCCAGAGGCATACAATAGTTAAATCTATATATATATATATAATAGCTAAGTTATATATATATTAAAATCAAGACATACATTTTTAATAAGAATCCAAATTTTAACGTATGATCTTTAATTCTTTTCCATTTAATTATTAAATGCTTCATATTAAACACTAAATATGCGAATGGTAATCATGAACTATAAATTTTTAAATAATTACATATGCATACTATGTTTTTAAAAATACATTATCTTTAAATAAATAAAAAATTAATTATGAAGTGTAAAGTATAATGGTAATTGCACTAGACTGTGTCCAATTTCAGATATCTAATAGTTAAGTCTTATCCTATTGCATTTTAGAATGTTAAAAGTTATTCAGTTTAATATTTTTATTAATTTAACATTATACTTAACACACTTTATTTCAGCTAATAAGCCTAAAAATATTAAATATTAAATGGAAGTTCACCTATGATTTCCTCTTTATTAGATTTCTCAGATCCCTGGAATATACACTGTCCTCCAAAAGTAAATGTTCAGCAAAATGAAATAAAACAAAATTTAATATAAGGTGAAACATAATGTTTGTCAAAGCTTACAGTAAAAAAATCACATAAACAATAAAATTTACGGTTTAAACAACTATATAAATTTATGCAAAAAAGATAGAAAGGAACAGGTATACATGAATGCGAGAAAAATATGGAAAACCATGTTTTCGTAATTACGCGTGCAACTTTTGTTGATTTTTATCTCTTAGCAAATCCGTTGACATTAACTAGTGAGATCAACCAAATATTGAGAAAAGCCGATTGCCCAATACGTTAAATAATAGGTGGACAAATAGATGGAAATGGCGATGTCATTGACTGATGCTACTTGGAACTTTAATGTTTCACGCAGTGTGGTCCATTGTCTCTAGAATTAATACTAAACCTTAACTTCTGTGTCAAAAAGACATGCTCCAGGGGTTCCACGAGCTACAACAAGCCCTATAGCTTTCTCTGTCCAAACTGAATTAATTAACTTCTTGTTTATCCAACAAAAATGGATTTAGGAAAGTGCTGGAACAGAAGGCAATAAAGAGACCGATAAGGAAGCGAAGCGTGCAGCCTTCTCCTCACTCCAGCTTCTCATTGTTCCCTCCCCCGCTGCCATCTCAAACAAAAATGACAGAAATGGATTCTTTATAATTGACAACAAAACTGAACGGATTTCAATACAGGGCGGTTTATTCTGGAGAAGGAACCCTCTGTCTAAATGAAGGCATTAAACTGGACGAGAAATGAAATTATATTTATGCCCGGTCATATCACCTTTCAAACGTACTTCCACTAAATGAATCTGGCAGTCTCCTCTAACTGCACTTGTGGAGATATTGACCATCTTCTCCATTACATCATGGCTTGCTTACTAACTGTTTCTTGGCATTTGTCATGCCCAGCCACCAGATGGAAAGTAATCTGGAAGGAAATAATCCTCAACAAGATTTCCGGTAGAAAGCTGAACCAACTTGGGGATTTTCTAATTACTCAGAAGGCATCTTTACTTGGTTCCATGACGATACCAGTTAGTAACTAATCCTCAAAACCTGTGTAATATCTATCCTTTTGCCTCAACCATTTACTTGAAACTCTGCCTTACTTTGTGCAGCTTTTCTACATATCTTACACTAGTTTTATTATTCATCCCCTATTTCTCATTTAGTTTGTAACACAAATAATATTTGTAAATTTTCATATCATTCACCAACCAGTTTTTGTAAGGTTTCTTTATTATTACTTACTATAATATTGTTTTCTTATTCAACATTTTTGTACATACTTGTTAATTTTTCCTAATTATTAATAATATTTTGTTAGCCTAAATAAAATAGTATTTTGCGGTGGCACTGTTTGAGAGCTCTGGGTCGCAAAATTGGGGTCCACCCTGTAGTGGCACTGTTTTTCTCTCAAGTGGCTTCCATCATTCTGGTATAGTTCTTTTGAAATGAATACAGGGAAGCACACTGGCACAAACATAAACATATGCAAAAACTGTTTTATATCGTTTTTGATCCAAAAGACAGCCGGCCAACTTGTCTAATTGTCAGCGTACCTGTCTACGGATAAGGAGGTCCTGTGTTTGAATCCCGGTTCAGGCATCGATGTACTTTCTCTCTCTCTCCCTTTCTCTCTCTTCCTTTCTCTCTCTCTCCCTTTCTCTCTCTCATTTTCTCTCTCTCTCTCTCTCTCTATCCTTTCCTTTCCTTTGTCCTTTGTCTTTGCCCTTTCCTTGTGTGTGAATGAGGCATGAATGGTGCCTACCTTATAAACGGGTTTCTATGATATGTGTGAGGGTGCGATGGTGGCATTGCTCCGGGTGGAAGACAGGCCACCCCCGGTCTTGCACCCGGAGCAATGCTTCGGCGCCAAAGAGGTCACTGTTTCTGGGCGGTTCCTTGGGTATAAGGGGACAATATATCCCGATATACCCCAACCATTGAAAAAAAAATATCCAAAGGACAAGACGCGTTTCTAAGCCAGAATTTGTTGCAGAGCGCTATATAATAACATGAAGAAATTGAAATAGTGCAATGCGAGGGCGTGGTAAACATGCGTGCTTCTATGCAAAGCGACCAATTGTATGAGTGTTTTTCACCATGTCAATAAGCAAGGGTTAGTTTATCTTGGGCAAGGGAACACTTTTCTTGGATTACACAACGACGGTCTTCTGTATTTTTACATACAATTCCAGAATCCCACGGGAGAATTGCTCAAGATCGGTGCTAACTTGGAAGGAACAAAGCACTAGATACAATCACTGGAACACAAGGGATTGATAAAGTTACCGGAGTGATGAAATGGTTTGGAAAGTGTTCTCACTCGATGTTTACACTGACCTGCATGTTTTTCACCCAGGAATAATGACTGGTGAACGATGTCAAGCTAAGATTCTTGATTATTATAACGTACAGAACATATATTAAAGAATATAATATTTCTATAATACATATATTCTTTAATATATGTTCTGTACGTTAAAAATTATTTTTGAAAGAAACTGTTGTAATAGTTACACATAAGATAATTCTAGTTTAGAAATCAGTGACATTTAGTATTTACCACAGACAGCTATCAAAAATAAAGCATGGATATAAATATACAATTTAATTATTTTTTTCCCAATTAATGAAATCACTTAAATGTTTCAATGAATTTGTTTATTTTATAGTAATCACAAACGATGGAAGATATTTATGACGTTCTTCCTCGTGTAGAATTCTAATCAAAGTAATTGTTATTCTTTCTATACATAAGGTTATATTTCTTTTTATTTCCCAACATAATTTCATTGTGAGAGTAAAAGATGCATGCAAAGTTGTTAATCAATTTCAAGTAAATCAAAGTAAATTTTCATTCAGTAAATCATTCGTTTGTTTTAGCAAAATGTAAGAAGAGGGAACCCGATTTTCAAAAAAATGTTAAATCATGTCGTTAAAACAAATTGAAGGAGAACATAATATTTATTCGTATTATTGTGTTAATTAAAATTATTATGTTTATTGACCTCATGCTGATGTTTTAAACTAAAATAAAAGTCCTAAAAATATTTTTTATAATGTATATTTAATATTTTTTATATAATGTAATTTTTTATAATGTATATAATGCACAATATATCTATTGCGCAATAAAGGAATTAATACGCACACAAAAAGATTTATTTATTTTGTATTTCACATTACTTTCATAAATTGTGTGTTTAAATGTTAAAAAATAAAATATACTTATGTTAAAAAAAAAGTTAAATTCAACATATTTCTATTTCCCAGTCATTCATATAATATTTTTTTATATTTTTTATTAAAACTAATTTAATCCTATTCCGTAAAGTATTTTCTAAATGATTTAACTTGGCTTGAAAACACTCTAAACCCTAAAATGTGAGTTTCTTTGCTTAACAGTAACTCCGCTTGCCAGTAAATAAAGAGAAGTTATTTAGTTGATCTAGTAAAGATTTTCATTTTATCCAAGCCAAATATTTATGGCAAGAAACATTTTTCTTTCAAATGCCAACATTCTCAACTAAATCATTTTCATAATATTTTCATAACATGGCCAACGAAAAAATTCTTGCTGGGAAGAATATTATAGCTTAGACTAAGTGTCTAACAGCAAACATTGTGTGATTTAAAAGAGCATTTTACGTTATTAAAGTCTTTCTTTAAAAAGTTTAATAATGTTTAATATAAAAGTAGCTATGCATCATAAAAATAGCATAAAAATAGAAAGTAATATTTCATGAATTGCTTTAAATCATCCTTTTTATTCGTTATTTTTGCTTATACAATACTATCTGCAAATACCTTTGATCTGATACAAAATAATAGAAATATTTAAAGAATTTAGTAAAAGTATAGTCCTTTAAATTTAAATTTGATAAATTTAAATGTCATTTTCTTAAAGCAGCTTTTTTACCTGATCAATTTAAAGCATATCATTTTCTGTGTATATATGACCATAGGAAAAGGTAATTTAAAACAGTATTACATTGCCCAAACTTTCATACTTTTCCACTTAAATCAGATTTTAAAAATTGAATTTTCTGTTTCAAACAACAAAACAAAATGAAACAAAATTCTTGGCATTCATTTCATTAAGAGATACATATTATTTCGATACATATATTCACAATTTTCTTCAGTTTATCTACAGCAATTTATTTTGATACTTGTTCATATTATCCTCCCATTCATAAAATTATTTTTCCAATATATTTATCTTTTAAAATGAATTTCATCACGCAATGTAATTAAATATATTTACATTAAAAAGATGAAAAAATGTGTAACTAATTTTTTTATCTTTGGTGAATTCATAATCATTACATTATGAAAAATGCTTTCAAATACAATTTCATAATAATTATGCTCTCTTTATTAAGAACAATAAGCACGAATTATCAATAATTTTAATTTTAAAATAATCAGTGATTTTCAAAACTATTCATACATAAATCGTTTTATAAATGAACAGAGATGCTCTTATTTTATTAAATTAAAATACTTCAAAATGATAAGTTACTTATTCAAAAGAAAAATATTTGCTTTTTGATGTATATTCTTGATATAATTAGTTGTAATAAATAAAACTAATATCCGAATGCAAAGGAAACTATTTTATTGGGAGAAAAAAGTCTTATGTAAGGGTAATTTTGAAATGGAAATGAGAAACGTCCTTTAGGTTTAAATGTACATTTTCGAAAAAAATGCATAATAAATTCCTTTTATAATTTATAAATACCTTATTTTAATTTAATAATATTTTATAAATAAATTATTATAACTTTGATTTTTGTAATACTTTATTTTTATTTCACTGAAAGCTTTTAGTATAATTTCAGTTTTTGAATAATTTTTCCTTGAATTTATTGTTGAGTCTTCAGTTTATTTTTTAATAATGATTTCTTTTATTATTTGGATTTTAAATGTTTAACTTGGAATATTTACAAGCATTTAATCTCAAGAAAATTTGCCTTAAAACTTTTAAAATTTGGTTAGCATTTGTTTTTTATTAGACATTCAATTTTAAAAAATACTTAATGACAATAATTTCTCATTAAAAAATTTGTACTTTGCTAGATAAAATTCCATTTGCATTAAGTTATTTCCATTCTGAATTCTGTGTTTGCAAATATTTTTAAATTCATAATGAAATTGATATCCGAAATTGTTGATTTATAAATTTTGAATAATTAGTAGGACTGTTACAGAAAAATCCAAAGTTCTTATATGTTGTATCAAGAATGTTAAAATAAACCTTTACTATTTCTTTAATGAACGCTATAATTGTAATAAAAATTGTAAAATATTATTATATATTTCATAAAATGATACATTAAAGAACTATTTTATTAATTAAATTGACTGAGTATTATCGTGCTATGAGAGAGAAAATGTAAAAGTTTAGTCTAATGCATTTAATAATTTTTTATAAAAAGTTAAAGTAATTCTAATTTTACTTTCAGGTAATCCTGTTAAATATTTCCTATTTCATAAAAATAATTCTTACCTATAAATGTACATGCAAAATTATCTCAAAATATTACGAATGCTTTTAAATTACAATAATTAGACTTTTATCATTGTGTTTTAACATAAATCTATAAAAACAAACAACTGTTTATTTTACTTACTTGAGAGATATTTTAAATTTATAAAAATCTACTTTATTTATTTTTATCAATATAATGCTAAAAATAATTCAGATGTCTTTGATGTTAATTACAAAGATTAAGGGTGAACATGGTTCACGTAAGGATTATAAAACAAATTTAATAAAAATATTTTCTGTGTTTGTGATTTACAATTCTTTTTACACTTTTTTATATAATTTTGAAAGACTGAATTACTGCTGTAGCACATTAAAGGTGAATAATTGTATGATTTATTTATAAATTAATAAACTATATTTTTTAAGATAAAATAGCTCATACATACCTGATCTCAAAACATAGATAAAAATATTTAATGTTCTGCGTTTTTAAACTTAAAATAATTTTATTACTTTTATCAATTTTCTGTTTCTATGCTATTTTTATATTTTTTCTTTTGTCATTTTTTTTTATTCTTGCTAATGTTAAATATTTTTGTTATTAATATATAACAATAATAATTTCTCATAATTATTCAGTTCTTTTATATTATGAACACAGTTCTTTGCTTCTAAAAAAGGAATTGATATTTAAACTATCAATAGATACATAATGAGTAAATTAATTGGATATTCTTCTATAAAATGTGTAGAAATAAAATATGCATAGAACATAGAAAATTACAATTTTGGATGTTTAAAAATATTGACATTAATTTTACTCAAATATTCGTAGAAATTCAATTTGCAATTTTAATTCGCATTAGAATGTAATCTGAATATAATGAATTGGAAATAAATTTATCTCAGGATTTCTATCAGTAAAAACAAGAAATATCCTCGAGGTTACGGAATTCCATTGCCCGGAGCAGATGCATAATGATCAGGATTGGAGGAATAAATTCTTTTAATTCGCAACAGAACCACTTTAAATGAATCTGCAGTAGAAAATTCACGCTACTGTGAACTCGGAACTTCATGTAAATAAGGAGAGAAATATCTTTGCACATGATAGAGGGGCAGCTGGAATAACCAAAAACGTGACTTTGAGTCTCTATCCGTAACCGCATTCGAGTCTCCCACGAAGCGTAAATTAGAAAGCAAGATTGCTTCCAGTGCCTCTTAATCAATCGGTCGAAAACTGCTATGAGTCCTAATTGCCTTCTAATTACCCACTTACACGAACCCACAGCACGCCTCAGGCCTAGAGCCATTCTCCTGCATTCAGATGAGATAGTTATTGACGCCTCCGCCATCAAATATTGCTTAAGCGAGTTACGCAAATTTTCTTTTAATTCTTCCAGAACAGCTAACTTCTTATAACGTGGCGATGCTGTCTTGATCTCGTTTGTCAGCTTAATAAACAATTTTCAGAGCGAGCCTCAAAAAGGAAAAAAAAAATCTGCAATGTTTAATTGGAAGAACTGGCTTCCAAATTTACCCAAATGGTGAAGTCGGGGTAACAAAGGCTAACTGAGAAAACTCATTTGGCTTTTGGTTAAAGAGATGATAACAATATTTACTAGGATGAATGCAGCTTGTTTCAATTAAGAGTGGCATTCCGCTTCAGGTAAAATGAAATTATTGTTGATTTAGAATCAGTGACCAAGGAGAATAGACAAACACGTAAGATAATGAAAGATTTCCAATAGGATACATAAAAGGAGACAGATGATATTTTGAGATACCGATTGTGAAGCATAATTGTTGCATGACGTACACGAAATATATGATATTTGCTCATAGATTGCATTAGTGAAATGATTTCTTTCAAAATCAAATTAAACAAGTCTGCCTTAAGTTTAATATAACCATTGATAATTTGGTTTGAAAGTACACTTTTCAGAAATGTTATCAATAATGCAAATTAAGCAAAATTGTGTTTAGTTAATTTGTAACATCATTGCAAATTAACGTTACGTGTAATAAAATATTAATTTGTTTAGAAACAAGAAGTTACTTTATGGTAAATGAAATACAAAGCATGTTGTTCTATCATTAAGGAATTATTCATGTGAAATAAACAGTAAAACATGCAAAACAAAAGCTTTAGGAATTTGCATTAATTTATGTTTTTTAATATTTTCATCTTAACAAAATTACAGTTTAAAAGTAAAAATATTAACAAATATGTTTAATATTTTCTTAATTTTACTCTTTTATAAAAAATAATATCTTGGACTAATATTATAGCAGTAAATCTAAGTTAAAAGTACAAATAATGTAAATATATGATATGAATAAGAATATAACATAATTTAAATATATATATATATAATGTATGAAAACAAATATCAAAATGCTGTTTATAATAGTGATAACATTTCTCATACTTATGTACGAGGAATTATAAAAAAAGTTACTTTTGGAAAGGAAACAGTATACACTGCATTACATTTTAAATGAGTTTTCCATGTCATTTTATACGAGTTAGTTCTGTAAAAATTATAACTACTCATAAATTGCGTGCCGTTAAAATAAATTCCAAGCAATTTATTTTAACTTTAATTTTCTAGACGGAAAATACCGAGCACCTGAAGAAGCTGCATCAGCTCATGAAGACCATGCCCAGCAATCGAATAGAAAGAGGAATCGTTCAGGAGCTGGAAAGGTAAGTATATATATATATATATATATATATATATATATATATATATATATATATATATATATATATATATATATTTATATATATATATATATATATATATATATATATATTATATATACATACATACATATATATATATATATATATATATATATATATTATATATACATATATATATATATATATATATATATATATATATATATATATATACACCATGGACACCTGACAATTAAGTGACTCTCCGCGAGGCAGTGAGGATCCATGCCATTACCAACCCAATCAAGATGGTCCCACAAATACTTCACTGTGTTTAAATCATGGGAGTTGGCTGACCAGAGTGAAACATTAAGCTATTTCTAATGTTCTTCAAACTATGCATGTACGCTCCCAGCTATGACATCTCAGATTGTTCTGTTTATAAATGTCATTATCTGAGGAAATACAAGGCACATATAGGAGTGTACATGGTCCGCAAGGACGGATGCATACTTGGTTTGATCCATCGCACCAGCTATACTGATATGAGAGCCCAGAGGATGCATACAAAATTCACTCCGGACAATAATGATTTTGTCTCTAGCCTGTATCCGTTAAGACAATGACTACAGGTTGCTTACTTTCAGAAGTTTAGTGTCGTCTTAACGTCAATACTAAAGTTCTGAAACGTCCTAATCCTAACATCCTAAAGTTTAGGGTTATCCTAATGTGACTGGAATGACTGTTCGATAGAGTTTAAGATGCGATTTATCCAATAACGCTACCAGTCCACTCAGCTAAAGTTCATTTGCGATTGTCGCGTGATAACTTCAGTCCTCGTCGCCAATGAATAGCAATCAGCATAGATGCATGAATCAGAAGTCTTCCTCGAAGGACCATGAGCAGCAACGGTCGCTAAACAGTAGTTAAGTAGACACTGTTGATAACTCTTAGTTCAACTTGGTGGTTAGTTACTCAACAGAAACTCGTTTAGTCACATCTCCCCAGCTGTCATTCATTTCTATCATATATGGGCCATAGTGCTTAACAATTGCCAAGTCACAAATTTTGGATAAATCCATTTTGCTATTTACGGTATATTTTTACCACACTGGTATACTTCTACCAGTGAAACCGAAATATAGTGTAATGAGCATTTGGAAGTTGGATAACACATTCTGTGCATTAAGTTAACGATTGTACTGTTTACTGAAATTCTCACATATATTATATATATGCTCAAATTCACTGCGCTGACATATGCTTTCAGTGCCCTTATTATTTGCATTGTTTTCTTAGCCAAAGTAAAATTTCCATCTCAATGTCTGTTTGAGAGTTTGGTGTCGCAAATTAGGGATCATCTCTGCAGTGGCTTCCATCTTTCAGGTTTAGGTCTTATGAGTTGTGTGTACAGGGGAATTTTCTGGAGTGAACGTAAATATACCTTTGGAGATTCGTTATTTAACGTTGACTTTGAAAGTACATGTTAATAAAATTAATGTGATTGGTATGGCTGTATATATATATATATATGTATATATATATATATATATATATATATATATATATATATATATATATATATATATATATATATATATATATATATATATATATATATATATATATATATATATATATATATATATATATACATATATATATATATATATATATATATATATATATATATATATATATATATATATATATATATATATATATATATATATATATATATATATATATATATATATATATATATATATACATATATATATACATATACATGTACATATAATTATATATATATATATATATAGATAGATAGATATTGGTCTGTTTGGAAAGTCATTTCATTTTTCATGAAAATAAAAAAACGCATTGCGAATAAATATCGTACTGCATTGCCTATTTCCCATTCTTGTCCAATAGCTTTTACCATCTATCTGGTAGTACCACGATTTCACACTCATAAAGTGGTTCTTTTTAAAAGCTAAATGCTGATATAGGTCAGAAAAACGAAATTACTTTCCGAACAACCCCATAGATATCGATAATATACAATACACATTAGTTTCCTTGAGATATTCATGTCATTTTGTTAAGAATATTACGAAATACTGTAAATTCAAATCTAAATCATATATTAAATAATACACAAAATTATGATTTTTTGAAAATAATTATAATTTCATGTATATTTTTACTAACAAACATATTTTTAATTATTTGATAGCAATATAGTTTGAATCGCGGTAAAATATTATATGTGAAATACAGTTTTACGAATTTTTTTATGAAAACCTATCACTGCTACAACGATAAATAATATGAGTATAATTAAAAATGATATTATATATATATATATATATATATATATATATATATAAAATATATATATATATATATATATATATATATATATATATATATATATATATAAAATATATTTACCGGGGTTGGACAAAAATAAGGAAACACCTTAAAAAAACACGTTTCCTTGCCTAATATGGTGTAGGAAACCCGTTGGCTTTCCAAACAACTTGCAGTTTTCTCAGAATGGATAAATACAGTTTCTGTATGTTTCCCAAAGGAATATTGTACCATTCTTCCTGCAAAACGGTAGCAAGTTAAGATAACAATGTTGGCGGTGGATAGCAAGAACGTACTTTCCCCTCCAATGTAGATCACAAAGTTTCAATAATATTCAAGTCTGGTGACTGTGGTGACTAGGGAAGATGTGACAAATTATCCTCGTGTTAAGAAAGCCAGTCCTGGACAATGTGAGCTGTGTTAACAGGGACTTTTTCTTCTTGGAAGACACCATTACCATTGGGGAACAAACTTTGTACCATGGGGTGGATTTGATCGGCCAAAATGTTCACATAAATCTTGGCAGTAATCTGGTCTGCAAAGTGCCAGAAGAGAACCACGATATGGCTGTCCAAACCATCACAGAACCCCCGCCATGTTTCACTCTTGAAAACGAGCAGACTGTGTAATAGGCTTGAGATGGCGTTCTCCAGACGTAAACTCGGTCAGAAGCGGGAAGCAAAGTGAAAGATGACTCATCACACCATATTACTCTCTTCCACTGCTCTATAGTCCAGGCTTTATGACTTAAACACTATTTTTTCCTGTTATGGGAATTATCATCTCTGATGAATGGTTTTCAATTGCAGCAACGCCAGCAAATCCCTGTCTATGAAGCTCCCTTCGTATTGTTTTGGTACTCACAGGATTTGGTAATATGACATTCATTTCATCAGTAAATTTTGCAGCTGTGATTTTCTATTTTTTCGTGATAATCCTCCTTAATGATCGCCTCTCTCGATCACTCAGCACGCACTTTCGCCCGCGCTGTGATTTAGCGGATGATGTTTTTCCGCATTTCAAATATGCCGAATAAATCTTCGATACAGTACCTCTTGAAACACTAAACACCTCGGCTTCTCTGCCTACGGAAGCGTCTATTATAGGCGCTCCAATAATTTGCCCACTTTCTTAGTCTGTTAACTCTTACATAATGCAATGCCAACCTCATATAACAGTGCTCCGACAACGACTGAATTGTGCAGCGCATTTACGAAGTTGTATAGATGGCGTTAGTAGGCGAAAACGCCAACGCCACCTACATATTTCATTAAAATCAATCTTTCACAAGGAGTTTCCATATTTTTGTCCAAACCTGTATATATATATATATATATATATATATATATATATATATATATATATATATATATATATATATATATATTTATATGTATGTATATATATATATTATATATATATATATATATATATATATATATATATATATATATATATATATATATATATGTAATAATTCAAAAGAAATTCTTTTAGTTACCGAGTCAAGTGCTGGATTTAGTTCATTAGAAGAATACAAAGTGGTAAACATCATTATTGGACTGATTATTTTTTACATTTCACTATCAACGTAACCATTACGTCACTCCTGATATTGCTCTTCCTGAAAAAGAAAATGTGGATTTTGTTCACTGCATATGAGATTCTGACCGGCCAAATGAGAATAACCTGTTGCATTGCTTATCAAATGTGTAAATAAGTTTCCAGTTTTTTTAAGTTTTATGCATTTATATAATTGCATAACAGTTTTTACTGCTAATTAATTTAAGGTAAAGTATTGCACCCAATGCAATTTACTTGTTCATATAAGCATATGTATGAGAATTGTCTTTAGTGTTTATTCATGAAATGTGTTATTTAAAAATATGTATATCTGGTAAATAATAAATTATGATAATAATATCTTATGTATCATATTATGAAAGTAGTTAATTATATTTTATGAGTATTTTAATTGGAAATATTATGTTTTTCTGATATGTAATTTGGTAATTTTATCTGTTTAATTTAACTATTAGAAACTATTTTTCAATTTCACATATTCTGAATATATTTATAGTTTTAATACTTTACATTTGTAATTTTAAACCAATAAAAATTCACAATTTTTTTATTTTCTTATGATTTTTAATTTTATATACGTGTGGTAAAATCATTTCATATATAGTGGCATGTAATGATATAAGCAATATAAGGCTGTAATGTTGTCGATATTAAATTTATTGCATTTTAATTTAAGTTAATGATATCGACATGAGCAGAAAAATATTTGCATTTCTGCTATACTTTTGAGTAGAAACAATGTATCATTGATTTTTCAGATGTGTAATATAAAAATTTAAAATGTATAAATGTCTATATATTATATGTAAATACTTGGATGTGACGCAGATTATGTGCAAAATATAATGCTTCAATATATCAAATTTGGATATGTATAAACTATGTGCTTAAAAAATTTATGATTATTTAAACATATATGGTATTACAATTTTTTAATATGATATAAGCCTTTGATTTTTTTGTTTAAATGTATACTTGTTCAAATTTCACACCCATTCAGCTTATAGTTTTTTAATGAATTATATATATATATATATATATATATATATATATATTATTGATATCACAATAATATTAACAGTACAGATAAATTAGATTATCTTTTAATATCCATTCACAAAACTATCATTAGTACCTAAAACAATGTGATTGCTTTGCAAAATCATCAAGGAATGAATTAAACATAAGAGATCAAAACAAATTCATAGCGATTAAATTTAAGTATTTCTTTGCACTTACTCTACATACTACTATATATTTATTTTATTTTTTTTTATTATATTTCAGTAAGTACAAATAAAAAATATGTAATTATAAGTAAAATATGATTTTCAAATATTAAAAGCTACATGGTGTATTCTAAATATTTGTTTTTTCCCCGTTAAATAAGCTCTTATATGTTATAAATCATAAACCGACACATATTCTTTTGTTTTTTTATTAAATATATTAGGTATCCAAATATGGAAAGCATATAAAACTAAATAAATACGTAAAAAATTAAGCGATTATTTTAAATGCTATTTACCTTCAATATTCATTCAATGAAACTTATTTGATATTTTAAAATTATTGAAGTATAAAGACAAAGAATGGTGCTTCAATTGCATATACAAAACTATTTGTATGATTAAATATGTCATTGTTAAATTATTTAAGTTACAGAATAACATTAAATAGTAATCAATTATAATATCACTCAAAAAAAATTTTTTTTAATCAAAAATGTTTTCCTTATTTTTTTTATTTTAAAATAGTAAATAGTTAAAAATATTTTAACTTAATAACATTAAATCTAAAGGGCATATAAAATGTTTTCAAAATGAAAAAAGGTATTTAAATTGTACATTTATGCTCACAACTAGTACATAACTGTTCTTTTGCTTAAGCATATTTATTTTAAGAGAAATATGACGCATAATAAAGAGTATATATATATATATATATATATATATATATATATATATATATATATATATATATATATATATATATATATATATATATATATATATATATATATATATATATACAATTAGTAATCGATTTAATGTTAATCGAAAACAATATTGTCAATAAGTAAATATTCATTTTTTTATTAATGAGATTCAGAAAATATTTGGAATATATTAATCTGTTTTTTCAATTTTTTTTCTTAATTTTTCATAAAAGAAACCAATACTGAATGTAAAAGTTGGTCTAATGTAAATAATATGTATGGAAGCCATTTCTAATAAAATTTTAATGCACGTAATTTATTTTTAATTTAAATTTATTATTATCATTTTTGTTGAAGCATGCTCTTTAGAATGTAAATATAGCTCTATTTGTAAAATTATATTTCTAATAAATTAAATGAAACCAATGCTTCCTTTCTTTACTTGTTTTCAAGATAAATATTTTCATATATATATATATATATATATATATATATATATATATATATATATATATATATATATATATATATATATATATATATATATATATATATATATATATATATATATATATATATATATATATATATATATATATATATATATATATAAATATATATATATATATAATTATATATATATATATATATCTTGAACGAAACCATCTTTTGTAAATTTAATATTATTTTCAAATGTGTAATCACCCAATCCATTTAGTCTTACTTCTAAGTACAGAAACGAAAATATTATATACCTACTAAGCAAGCACGTTAGCAGCTTTTATGATATAAAATTTGTCAAGCATTTCACATTATCATATAGTATTTTTTACCTAAAATTAGTTTTTTCTTTCTTTCTGAAGTTCATTTTTTACAAATGAATTAAATAATTGTTTTTACATTGAAATAATGAAGCGTAATGCATATTTTTTGGAAGCTCAGTAATTAAACTGGTTTCGTCATAAGAAATCAGTGATTATTATAAGACAATCAAATAGAAATTCTTTAATATATTATGAAAATCATAATTTTCTTATGAATTTCCTTTGGATTAAATTTTAAATGCAGAACACTAATATATAACCATCAATAAATTTCCCCATGGTGACAAATGATATTTTTATTTAATTTCCTTGAAATGATAATTTTTAGTTGTTGATTGATTGTTGTTCTTGCATTAACAAATTGTTAAATGCAAGAAAAATATTATGATGAGTCATAGGTACAATTAAAAAATAATCATCATTACTAATAATATCTTCGGTGATGTAATGGGGAATAAAATAAGCAAGATAGAGTTTAAAGAGTAAATCTGGTTAAAATTTTGCCTTTTAAATTAAAACATGAAATTGCTTATGTTCTTAAGCATCCTCATGACATGAATGAAATAATTAAATAAGAATTTTAAACAGAATATTTTAATAATTTTAAAAAGTTTTCCAGGAAATTATTTTATTAAATTTAATAAATAACTAACCTTGACATTACTTTAATAATTAATAAGCTAATAATTTTGAAGTAACAAAAAGTAACTTCATTCATTTTAATATACTAGGTGTTTGCATATCAAATGAGACGATTACTAACAGGTGTCACCACACATACATACACATATTACGAAAACGTGACACGTGATTTTTTTTTATAGTTTGACATTTGATACTCAAAACTTAGTTTAAATTTGGATGAGTTTCCACGTACATTGTGTTTTTTTCATTGTGTTGTAAAATGAAAAAAACACAATGCATAAAATGTCGAAATTTATGCCTTCCGACCACGATTTGCAGACAGCATTAATTTTTTGTTACTATCTGAAGAAAAATGCAGGTGAATCGCATCAAATACTTGTAGAAGTATAGGATGGAAATGCTCTGAGCCGTGCGCAGTGCTACAAGTGGTTTGAAAAAGTTTTCAAAATAGTGATTTCGATGTAAGAAAATAGGATCATAGCAGACCAGCAAAAAATTTGAAGATGCTGAATTGTAAGAATTACTCATTGAAGATGATAGCCAAACGCAATGCCATCTTGCAGACCAAATGAATGTTGGCTAGAGCACTGTTTCCCGTCGTCTCAAAGCAATGGGCAAGACAATAAAGGTCGGTAGATAGGTACCACACAAGTCAGCAGGAAAACAGAAAAATCGCGCGAAATGTTGCCTGCTCGCTACAAATGCAAATCATATCTCCATCGTATTATGAACAGCGATGAAAAATGGGTTTATTTTGAGAATCCCCAGCGTAATCGATGACATGTTGACCACGGACAAACATGATCTAAATCAACCGTGAGGCCGAATCACTTCGGCCGCAAGACAATGTTGTGTATTTTCTGGAACCAAGAAGGGTCAATCTATTTAGAGCTTCTCAAACCCAATGAAATCGATAATACTGATTGCTACAAGAAACAGTTACTTAATTGGAACGATGCTATTCCGGAAATACCCGAACATTACACGAAACCGCAGCACAAAGTGCTTTTCCTTGATGACAATGCACCTAGCCACCATGCTAAACCGACCAAGGACATCGTTAAGAAGCTCGGCAGGGAGCCTTTAGGACATGCGGCATATTCACTAGACTTCGCTCCCTTGGATTACCACATTTTTTAATCATGGAGATACGCATTGGCTAACCAGTGCTTCACTTCTTACAAAAACTTCAAATATTGACTTGATGACTGGCTGGTCTCAAACGACCGATCTTTCTTTGGTGTGATATTTACAAACTGCCCGAAGGATGGAAAAATATGTAGCTATTATTTCAAATGATGGATATTATTTCAAATAAAGAAATATTAACAGCTTTCGCAAATTTATTGTGTCTTTTTTAAAAGCAATCGTCTCATTTCATTTGCATACACCTTACACAACGCATTTCTATAAATTAATAATTGTAGAATGCAGATACATACCCAAAAGTTTAAAATAACAAGATATTTTACTTAAAGTATATCATATATTAAAGGCAAAGGTATATTTTTTGCTGAAGTATATGAAATTATAATTGTTATATAAAGTATTTCTATCTAGATTTTAAGCCTTAAAATACTTATGAGCAAATTGTACCCTTAAAAAACATCATATATTTAAGTTCAATACTTATGGTAAACAAGAAATATCTTACTGTTTTCACTTTATAATGAATGAAGTTTGAATAAGTATTAAAATTAGTGTTTGGATGAGAAACCGGTCAATTGACAGTAGGAATATCACTAGTTATAAAAAAAAGGCTAAGACATCCGCACAGATTCATCAATCGTAACATATATAGTAGCAAAGAAAAATGGACATTTAAAAAAAACTCGTTTATTTGTTATTTTTTTATAAATTTAAAGTATGCTTTTCAGCTGCAACATCAAGTCTCTGAATATATCAAACGGTTTGGGATACTGTCGTGAATGAACGTACAGCAAGGTATTAGTATCACAAATTCAGGTTGCAAGATTTGTTCCTCAATGATAAAGCTGGTTTCTTGTGGAATAGTTGTAAAGTGGTTCACTTTGATCTGCTACCAAAGGGCCAATAGCTCATTACGGAGCTGTACTCACAGCAATTCGAATGTGTGTAACAAGTACTGCAAAATAAGTAAGCCAGCACTGGTTAATCATAATTGTACTATGTTCTAGGCCGATAAAGTGAGCTTGAATGTTCCATGAGTGGCCATACAATGATTTAGGAAACTTTGTGCCATCCTTCTTACTCACTTGACCTTGCACATAATATTATTACTTCTTGCATTCCCTGGACAATCACCTTTGAGGAAAACCCTTCAGCACTGAGTTAGAATTGTACCAAGCATTCATGGACATTTTTGTGTCAAAAGCCCCGAGTTTTTTTGCAAGAATATAGCCCAACTGGAGACATTTTGGTAGAAGGTGCTGGATACCAATGATGATTGCTTAGAGGACTAACAAATGGTTGCATATTCTGTAGGTCAAGTTATTTTGGGCCATTAAAATGACAATAACTGTCTTTTTTTTTCTTGTATTATAGTAATGTGAAAAATATTTGCAATTAAAAAATTATAATTCTTCTAAATTTGAAAAATTTAATTGTTTTTAAATATAAAAAGATAATTGTGTAAGGATTTTTCTGTTAAAGCAATTATTTTAAATACTGATAAAAATGTTAAATAATAGTTTTGTGGTATAAAACAAATTTAAAATTATCCTACATGATGTTTAATACCATAAATTACAAAATTTTACATACTAATCATCATACTCTGAAATTTTAAATGTAAATTAGAAAGAATTACTAAAATTCACAGTGTTAAAATGTCTATTAAAATACTTAAACATATTAACTGTGTTTCAATGGTAAAGATAAAACTATTGCAACTCACTTAAAGTTTTCTTAGACAAGGCTACATATATTCAGGGAAACAAGTGAAATATATTACCTTTAATTCTCTAGTTAAAAAAATCGAATTTGTTTTAAAAGTAGCAAGAAATAAATATATATTTTTCTTCGGTTAATTTTGAAATTTGAAAAAAAAATAAAATTGTTATAAATAATCGAAAAAAGTAACTTTAAATAATAGTAAATATTAAGAACTCTGATATACTAAAGAAAGTAATTTGTCAAACAAATTTATTTTAACATTTAGGCCATTATATAAAAATAGTTTAGAGATTTCATTGTTAAGTTTATAAATTTAAAATGATTTTTACCATTTTACTAATTACATGTGTTTACTATTATATATATATATATATATGTATACATATATATAAATTTTTACTTTAAAATATCATTGAAGACAAATTTGAGGGATTACTTATTTTAATTGTTTTAAGTTTTTATCTTGAATACTCCAAATATGACTTAAACTTTAATTTTATTAAAATTAAAATCCTCTTTCTATTCTGTAAATATTGCTGAAAATTATATTATCTTACATTTATATATTAATGAGTGATTTTATGAGTGGTCCAATTTGATTCTTATACAAAAAATGTCAAGTTTAACATAGCAAAAATTAACACACCTAACCTTGCATTGATTAATAATTGAATTCCTTTTAGTTATTGATTTTACTTTTTTTAGTAATTGTATTTAAAATATATTAAATACCATATTTTAATTGATTCAATATATAGTTTATCGTTGATCCGGTAAAACATTTTAAATTTCCGAATAAATTAAATGTAATATTTTTTACGGATATTATGCAAATATGTAAAGCAAATGCACAAATATAGAATTTTATAAACACATTCAAAATAATTAAAATCTTACAACTAATTTTTATAATTTATTAATAAATTGTATTTTTTAAAATTTTTTATGAAATATGTATAGAATACACATAAATCGGATTTCCTTAATAACATAAATAGATTAATTTACTAGTAAAATATTATATATTTCTCTTCTTAGGTGATGGACTCCTTGAAAATAATACAGTGAGCAACAATAAATAATAGATAACTTTATTGAGAATTATTTTAATCAACATTCTTATTATTTAAAATTATAAGTGTATTATAAATCCTATATAAAAATTCATTCATTATGACGACAGAATTTATCTGCATAATTAAAAATATATTACCAATATGACTTTATAAATATTAGTAAATGAGGTATAAAATGAAGCTTTATCTCCAGATTCATCAAGATTTATATATAAAATAAATACTTCTCTATGTGTATTAGAAAAGTAACAGCTTCAATTTATAAGTGATTAATACAGGATTTCCATATCCAAATAGTTTGTTTTCTATATATAGTATATTTCTTCTGTTTTCTCTTATTTTATATTTTAATAAACACTTCTATATTTCCTTAGTTTTCCCAAAAATAATTTATATGACGTTTAAAATTTGAACTGATGAATTTCAAAGATATTCCTTGAAGCCAAGTGAATAATTATAAGTTGAATAATTTATTATGTAATAATTTGAATTCTTTTCATTAATATTTAATTAACTATTACTATTTAGCTAACTATTCTTTAATATTTATAAATTGATGTTTGAGGTTATATAACTGAATATAAAGTAAATTAGTCGTTTAATTACTATGACTAAAATAAGAATTATTATTTTAAGTAAAATATGCTTCTTCCAAATCATTTTTATACTTATATAAAATGCTTTAAATTCATTTACTTACTAATTATTTTAATATTTATTTTACATCATTCTGAAATACCATTCAATATTTTTCTTTTTATTTAATGATTCCATCAATGTTTCAACGAAAGTAATTATATCCAGTCATTAAAAATTCCAGTGTTTAAAGTTAATAACAAAAGATTTGAATAAATATTATTTTAATTTAAACATTGCTAAAAAATCCGTTGGTAATAAGAGGAAATAATTAATGTTCTCAGAAAAATTTTGAAAGTTTGCTGTTAGGTAATTAGTAAAGTTTTGATATTTTATGTTGTAAATCTATGCATTTTAAGTTTTAGAATTTTGGTGCAATTTTTAGATAGTTTGAATTATATTATGTTTGCTTGTTAAAATTAATAACTACATTTATTTCTTAAAAAATATAATAAATGTTTTTCACGTTTATTTGTAAGGTATTTACACAATTATCTCTATCTTGTAAATTAAAAAGCAATGCCATCTTAAATTTAATATATAATGCGGTAAACTAATTCTAAAATAAAGTTATTTATAAATCAAATAAATTTATTCAGTTAATAAATTTAGAAAAAATATGAAGGGATTTTAGTTAAAATATGGGTTTAAATACTTAAATTATTTCATACTGCTTCAAATAAGTGTATTAAAATTTGTAAGATTTTTATTTAGCATTTTTAGTATAATTTTCAATACAATGATATTTATAAAAAATTAATGATACCAAAATTAATAGCCAAATCAATTTATTATTATAATACTGAAATTAAAATGTTTTCCTTATTTTCCTGAACTTATAAGTAGTATTTGACGATATAAATAACAAATTAAATGAAACAATTTCATAGGTAAGATTTATAAACAATCATTTCTAATTCCTGAAAACTAAAACATCAAATTTAAGTTTCAAGTGTAAAAAAAATACAAATACTTGTATATACATAATATCCTTTCTTAATAAATTAAAAAGAAATTTAACTTAATTAACACTTCATAATTACAAAATGATCAACATATTAAAGACAGTAGTTATTAAAAAGGAATTACTATAATCCTTTAAATTTCATAAATAAGTACTTGAAAATAAAAGTTTCTTTTCTCATTCAGTCTTTAGTGCTGTTCAATGCTAATTACGATCAACTTTATTATCAGTTTAAGTCAGAACCAGTGGTAATATGATTTACTAAGACATTAGGCGCGAACTAACACTTACTCTTAGGTGTGAGCATTATGACGTCAAGTTGATTCCTGATGAAACAACAGCGTTCGCCGCCAATAGTTCCCCTCCAGAGATTTCAATCTCCATTCCGATTCATCCTAGGAGCTAACGGCTGCTCACCATCCCCCAAAATCCCTCTCACTCATTGAAGGATGATGAGGAGTCATGCTCTCCCTAAACAGAGGCTCTATCACTTTTCGTATACTGTTTAGGAGTTCATGTTTCGTCCTTATCTATTAAGCTCCTTTCTCTTGTGCATGTCTGCTCACAGAGGTTTGATCGGAATCCATACGTATCGGGATAACGGCCTGATACTTTCCCGCCAAGAGGAACACTGAAGCAAGTGTCGATCAGCCGTTACTCTGGATTTAGTAGTTCAGTAGATCGTAAATTTCATCACACAGCCATTATACTTTTACAATATCCTAAAAATTCTTTTAGATTCAACAGTTATGTAAATTAAATGATTTTAAATTATAAATAGCTATTACAAATTTACAATTGAAGGCAATTAAAATAAACTCTAAAAAACATATAGAATAGACAGATACACTCATTATGGAAATATTATAGTTTATTTATAATTTATTTAAAAAATTCTTTTTCAGACATCCGATTTAACACATATATCATGATTACAAACAAAAGAAGTTTCCTGTATAATGTTCGATCTAAAGTGTTTGTACTAATAGTGATTATTAGTATAATTTTTTCTTCATATAATAATTATTAATAATATCTGTTATTTCTAATGTTTTTTTGTAATACAATAATTTTGAACCCTTTATTGTTAAATAGTTGGCACATTTTTATTTTTATGTTTTTCTCACATCATTTTCTGATAAAATTATAAGGTTTAAATTTTTGATTTAATTTCAGCGATACTCATTGAAAAATGTAAAGATACTTGATAGACAAAAGCATTTTATTTACATAAACAAGAAGTATATAAGTTAGAAAAATTAGTATTTAATATACATAAGTAATATTTGCATTGTTTAGAACAAAATGTATACATGAGCATAGAAATATTTGCTTAACTACTAGCATACAAATTTCACTTCTTCAATGTAACATAAATGTGGGAAAAATATCGTTATGTAACACTAAACTGTGTAAAAAAATTCTGTAAAAATTATTACTGTAAAAATTTTAATTTAATTTGAAAATCGTGAAAAATACGATAATCCTAGAAAATAATATTCTTTTATAAAACATATCATTATACAGAAATTTTGAATTTAATTCCTTGCTTATTTAAAGTTATTCAATAATTTATGGATGAAATGCATTTTCATGTAATTGAAATTTATTTAAAATGAATATTTTCTTTGTGATTCATGAAATGAAATTTTCATTCGAAATAAAGTTTATTTCTCAACATTTTTTTTTACTTTTTTATAGAAATTTTGAGTTAATACATTTTTTATTGATTGAAATAAATAAAACTTTGTTTTTCAATAATCATAATTATAACCTTTGATATTGAATTCAGGATCACCATAATAGTGAAAACTGTTGTAATGATGTTTTTTATATCAGTTATTTTCTATCCATGAAAGAAACTTCCTTAAGATAATTTCCGTTTATTATGAATGGAAAAACAGAGACATTGTAAGGCATTTTCATTTATCGACGAAGATTATTTAGCAAAATATATATTTTTTTAACATTAAATTTAGAAATATGGGGATAAATAAATTTCTTTTTGATATATTTAACATATAGAAGAATGAGCAATATAATAAGAGAAAACTCATTTTAAGACCTTTAAAAGAAAATCAAAGAGACATACAACTGTTTTTAAATTTTTATATAGTTACCTAGAAAAATTTGCTCTTTCCTTAAAATTATTTAATATAATCATTTAGAAAATTACATTTCTGGGGGGGGGGGTTGTATGCTTATTAACGTAAAAAATTATTAGCTTATATGATTGTATTCAATGCATTATATACCTTACTAACATTTGTAACTTTAAATATAAAGTTTGACTCAATTTATAACACATCCGAATTTTTTTTAATATAAAAGATGAATTAAAGATAATACACAAGCGAGTGATAAATAAATATACTTAAAGAAAATATTCAAAATATTAAAATATTTAAATATTTTAACTGTAAGTAGTCTTTTTTTCTAAACTAGATTTATTAGTGTAATTATAAAATACTTCGTAACAATTTAAAATAGAAATGATTAAGGCTCTTAATATTATCTTTGACTTAATGGAAATAAAATTAAGAAATTTATGTTTTTGTAAATTGAATTTTTTTAATAAATTATATGGATTTGACAAAAATACATTATGGAATCATTAAATTTTGCTCTAGAGCAAACATGGAATTATTTCTAAGCACAAATAACTTTTTTAAAAAAAGTATAGGATATAATTTGGTCTCAATACAAAGTATGTATTTGGGAAATGTGAGATTATTTATTTATATAAGAAAATTAATGTATTTAAAAAAATAAACTTCATATCTTTTTACATTTTTTAAAAAAAGCAACATATTTTTCTTGAAACAAACTTAATCAGAACCACTTATTTTAGGATATAATTTTACAAACATTTAACAGTCTCTACCAGATAAAAGAAAATACTTATCATTATTCCTAACTAGTAAAAGAAATTTTCGCATGAAAATGTAGCAAAAATTATACTCATAATTTTAATATTTTAAGGCAAATAAAATCACTAATAAACACTTATTTGGTTAATTATCTATCAATATATCTCTTAATATGAATGTTTCTCTTTTTCTCACTCTTTCTAAAAGCTATATTTTTAGTGTTCTAAAGAGCAATTTGAATTTTTTTTTCTTTATTGTGACAAAAATATGATAAATAGAAATATTATATATTTAATGTATATCAAACTTTAATTTGAAATTTAAAACTTTATATTAAAATCAACTGAATTGTTTTTTTTCTGAATTTTCATTGAAAGTAATGGTTTAATAAAATGAAATTATCCCATTTACTAAATATATGTATTTGTATCACGTTCGCATTCAAAATTTTATTATATAATTTCTTATGAAGTTTTTTAAAAAGTACACTGAAAATAGTGATATATACTTGTGATCCATATTTTGCTAAAACTTAAATTCAATTGATAGAGATTTCTTTGAAATTATAAAACATTTTGCAAGCTTTTAAAATATTATCCTATACACTGTCATCCATAATCTAATCTATATGTACGAGGAGGAACAAGAGATATTCATAAAAATCTCACCAGTTCATTACTGATATGTTTTATATTTCATACTTAAACATTGACATTAAAGACAGCCTCTCATGTGACTTTCAGAAAAAAAATATAAAAATTTAGTATTCATTTCTAAATATCATTATTTTGTATCCAACATACCTAGGAAATATATTTTTAAGCAAGCTTTTCCTATATTCTGCATTTTACAAGTATATAGTAATGATTCCTGGTACTTCAGCATCGACTTACGCCAGTTTAGAAGTTAAAGTTCCATGCCTTTCTTTCCCCTTTGTGACCAGATTGCGACATCGGACAGATATATTTCTTAAATGCCCAAATCTCCTCCCTCCGGCATTAGCAGGCTATGCGCTACAGATGGTCTCCTCTTCCTGGTGCATTCATAGCTGATATCTCCTCTTGGCCTTTGTCGCGTCACTTAACAACTGCCGAAGAATGGATACAAGGAAGGGCCATGCTCGGATTCTTTCTGAGAAAGAACCCGTTATTGCCGATTGAGCTTTATTTATGTGTGTCAGTATTGAATTTTGTAGCAAAATTCCTAGTCATGAAAGCATTTACGTTATCTGGTAGAAATGGTTTGTGTTAAGAGCTTTGGAACTTTTACATGAAGGCTTTTATGAGGTTTTTGCTAGTTTGGGGCAAATTTAATTTTACATATTAAAAAAAATATTCTTGTGATAGTTATTGCAAAACATAACAGATCTTTATTTATTTGAAATTTTATTTAATATAAGTTGTATAATGGGTTTTAGACGTTTGATTTTGTATGAAGTAGATAGGTTTTATATACCTAAATAAGTCAGTTTTACACATAATATAGGACTAAATATTAATATATAGGAAACTAACAATATTAATTAAAAATATAAATTTCTTTTATGTGTTTTTGTCACAATCATAAATCATAAAATATCAAAACCTTTTGTTAGGTTTTGAATTTAAATTTAATTATTAAAATTTGATTGTGAACTTAATATAGGAAAAGTTATTAGCAGTTAAATTAGAATAAAACATAGAAATATAAGAAAGTTATTCATAAATTTAACTATAAATAATTAAACTAAAATTGTAATTATAGATTTGGCTTGATAATGATATATTTATAAGAAAAGAGTTTTGTTTAAAAACATGTACCATTCATGTTCAATTAAATTAACTTTAAAAATTAAAAGCATTCATAAATAATTAATGTTTACTAAAATATATGAAAGTAACGTACCATTTAAAAATAATTATTAGATTTATTAAAATAGCCAGATAAAAAATACAATTATTGTTTGAAAATATGTTTTATTAGAAAAAAGAATATGAAATTTTAGATTGAAATTTCTATAAAAATGCAATCTCTTCACCAGTGCCTTATACAAAATTTTATACTTTCAAAATGTCTCAATAACAAATTTATATAAAGAAAAAGAAGTTTATAAAATTTTAAGACTTACTGAAACATGTATGTAAACAATGTTTAGTGTATTGTTTTACAGCCTACATCTTTATTATCATAAAATTTTACTGGAAAAAAGATATTCTGCTTCTTAAATTCATTTATTTTCTATTACATTCATGAATTCTTTTACTTCTAATGTTGATATTTCAATTAAAACTTTTAACCTCAAAAAATTCAGATTTAAGATACTATTTAAAAATTTAATATGATATGATATGATATATGAACTGTAACTAAAAATAAATATATATTGAAAAAGATAAATACATTAAATTAATTCCTAATTACCTTTTAGCAAACTTTTTAAAAATCGCTAAAGAGAGAAGCATTATATTTTTTTTATATTTTCTTCATTCCAATTGAAAATATTTAATATTTAAAATAAATATCGTCGATAATTTAGATGAAAAATTTTGTTAAAGAAACTCAAGTTTTGATAAATGGAGATTTAAAAGGTACACAATTTTTATTTATTAAAATTAAATATTAAATGAAGATGGTAAGAAATTATTTAAATTCATTAATATTTAAATAAAATTTAGTATTTCTTGAAACTTATGTGTAAACTTTATACTTTCATTAAATTTTTGTCAAAAATTTAACATTTTATGTATTTTTATACATAGTAATTAGTAAAAAAAATGTAAACAGCTATAATAAAAGTAAATGATTGCAAAATAAATAAGTGTGATAAAAAAAATTAATCTTCCATGGTCTAATGATGTTTAAAATTACTTGGCAAGAAGCAACAATGCCTTATAAATTTTAATGTTTAGATGCATAAACATTTTAGCGCAAGTTTAATTGTTTCGCAATCAACAAAAGGAAGTTACTTAACCATATATATTTCAGACTACAGAAATAATTAAACTTATTTGTATGTAAATGTACTCAAATAATTAGGGTAAACAGAAGAGTAAAACGGAGCCATTTCTCCGTTACCTACAATACGCCAAATTAATTAGTTAAATTAAGAAGTTACAAAAAATATAACTTAAGATTTTACATATAAGTTATAACTTAAGATTTTACATATAAGTTATAACTTAAGATTTTACATATAAGTTATAACTTAAGATTTTACATATAAGTTATATATATTATTATCATGTATTTCCTTGGAAAACGCTTTTGCTAAGATACATAAAATTACGAATTAGATCTGAATAAAAAATTGGAAAGAGATTTTTTTTAGACAAAAAAGTGATTCAGGAGTTTTATTCATGTATCTGTTTATTCATTAACATATCAAGACTTTGAGAAAACAATGAAAATAATTATGTTCATTTTAATTTGGAAAATATCTTTTTGCAACGTTTGTAAAAATATTAAGGGCAGGAATAAATTGAACGAGTAATGATCAAGATTTGCCTTTCTTATTAAAAGATATTAGGTCGGTAACTTTAAAATGTAGATTTTCTCAATAAAAATACGCCACGATTTAGAAAAAATGGAAAAATATATTTTATTATGAGTATCGGCTTTCGCTTTCTGCACATTTTTTGCAATTTAGTAATTATATCATGGATGCCATTCCAAAAGAATTAAACGTCGCGTGAGTCAAACCAGTCGTCGAGCCATTTTGGATGTCTTCACAAGAATAGAAGTGCTGCTTAACAAGTGCGTTTCCCATGGATGAAAACAAAGGATAGTCTGAAGGAGCAAGGTCCGGTGAGTATGGTGGGTGGGTTTTATTTCCTATTTAAATGCTGCCAAAATGTCCTTGACCGGTTTTGCATTGAGCTTGGGTGGATTGTCATGCAGCAAAATCACTTTCCCATGCCTTCGAGCCCATTCTGGTCGTCTTTCGATCAACACATAATTTACAACGAGAAACATTTAATTGCTCTGCAAATAGTTCTTGAGTTTGCGTAACGTTCTCATCCACTAACGCTTGTAGCTCGGTGTCTTCAAACTTTTTCGTTCGATTTTTACGTTTTTTGTCCCTGACATCGAAATTACCACTTTTGAATCATTTAAACCACCGTTAGCAAGTGTCGGCGGATAGAGTATGTACACCACAAGAATTTGATGTTCCTTCGATGTTTTTTTTTTTTTTTTTTTTTTTTTTTTTTCTGACTGAATAAGAAAATCAGCATTTGCCGCAAATGTTAATTGCTTGGTTCAAAATTCAACATGCTTACCACCGAAAAAAATATACTACTAACTCTTAAGCGTTTAAAGAAATATGGCGTTTTGAAACTTGCTGTCATTGCTACAAAATGATATATTGGTTATGAGCATCTATAGGCTAAAGACTTAGTGCGCATTCTACTGAAAAAAAATCCGCATTTTAAAGTTACAGTCCTAGTAAACATTGTTGATAATTTAACTATATTTTCAATATTTCTTCTGAAATTCATATTTAACTTTTTATAATGCATCTATATATTTCATTTAATTAAACTATCGTTAATATTTATATTTCGCGGATGTACGTTTTCCTAAGAAGCCCTTAGCATTACAAACTTTACAACACAGGTTTGACAGCTAAAATGATGCTTACATTAATCTTAAGTCATTTCGAGAAACCAAACTTCTTAATGAAAAAAATTTCTTTTAATTTAGAATTTTTTTTGAATAACATACATGATAAATAAGATTTTTTGTTATTTATCATATGTTTCTTACATCTTTTATGAGAAATAAAATAAATTTAACATTATTTAATCAATAAAAATCGTATTACATATTTTTATTGTAATTATATCCATTAAGAACTTATATTCAGACGTCTTCAGCTATATATATATATATATATATATATGTATACAAACATACATACATACATACATACATACATATATATATATATATATATACATATATACATAGATATATATATATATATATATATATATATATATATATATATATATTTCTATGCAGTGATAATTTTATTTTTCTTATGTTAATATAGTTTATCACCCTTGAAAATTCTAGTCAAATTATAAAAATAGTGTACTTTCATATTCTTGTTTGTATCATACTTATCATGTCCCATAACAGAGTTGAACTCTTCAGAGTGTAAAATTTCAGGTTTTATCCTGCTGCTGCACAACGGGGTATGGATACTTGTTTCTAGACAAATGCATACACATATTTTAGACAAGATGATAGTGAGATTTCTCTTTTTTTTCCTTCCAATAAATTAACATATCTCCCTCCACATAAAAATCATTACCCAAAAGTAAAATTATTTCATATATTGAAAGAAAAGTTTTTCATGATTTTTTAGTCTATTGGACTGTACATTTATCTATGCTGAAAAACAATTTTATATTAGTTTCGTTGCTAAGTATTTCACTACTTAGTGCCAAATATATCAGTATATAATTAAATTTATGCATAAAATACAAGTGAATATTTCATCTTTGTGAGCTAAAAGTTTTATTAACATCATAAACTCTGTAGTAAGCAAGTGATAAAAAAGAAATTTACTTTTGAAAATGAATTACATGCATTATTTGATAAGCAAGGGTACGAAAAATAAAATTACTAAGCTGCTGTAATACTAATTTCTTTAATATACATGTGTCTCATTACACTAATATAGAAAAATGTCGTAAAAATAGATTTGATTTGATTTAGCAGGAAAAATCTAGATTTCATGAATTCTCATATATTTATTCACGAATGAAAAACCATGTTTTATTATTATACTGTCTGCGATTTACTGGAAATGAGGCTGCCGACTTTTCTGCTTTTTAGCAGAAAAGGTGGGTGCAAAATTCTTCCAGACACCTTTGAAAATCCTCTGCTTTCATTCATTGAAACTCTTAAAAAAGTAGATATCCTCCAAATATAGCAGAAATCATTGCTTGACTCAACAAGTAAGCCATGAGCCTTCCTGTTTAAGAATACACAATCCATCCCTAATTTCTATAGAAGCTCAGCTGTGGTTCGCTTCCGCCTGACCTCGGGCCATGATAAATTGCCCACATATTTACATAGGTTTGGACTTTTTGACTCTCCCATATGTACTCTGTGCAGTTAAAATCAAATTTTCAATGCTACTCATCTCTACTAAGCACCTGTGTTTTTTAACTGTAAAGTTCAGAAATATTGGAAGAATGCTTGAGAAATAAGGGTGAAATATCTAAATTTCAGGGTATTTGTAATAAACAACTATATTGTTAATACAGTATTTTAAAAGCATCGTTTCATGCGGCCAAGCCACATGTCTGAGGTTCAATCCTCTGGCTGGAAAAGGTTAAATCACCATTTTATCCCTTCAGTGAGTCCATAAACTGAGTACCATGCATGATTAGGGATTGAACACTGAAAATTTCATGTTAGGCTGACCACTTAATTGGGGGGAGCCGAGCTGGCAGCCGAATGGTTGCCAATCTTTCCTTCGGTTCAATAGTTCGTGGGTTCAAATTCTACCTTGGGCATGGATGTTTGTAGTGGTTCGGAATTCACTTTAAACCGTAGGTCCCGGTCTAATTAGCCTCATGTGCAAAAACAATGACCGTTGAGCGACAAACAAACAAACCACCTGATCGGGACTTATGTTTGACACACCAGGGCCAATTCATGAAAACTGTGATGGGCACTGTAAGCTTTGGCCCACAGGGCTATTCTGAAATTTTTCCAAATTAATTTTAAATTTTATATTATCGCATGCATTATTATTTTATAAATTGTATGTTTTTAAATCGTATGTATTTAAATAGGCTTTTTCATATGAAAACATGCAGTTCTCGATCTATAAAAAACAATATTTCATAGTATAAACGTGTTATAGCTTGAAATGACGAACAAACAACAAACATACAAAACAATGTTAATTTCAAAAATAATCAATGTATTAAGCAATTTTCATAAAACCAACATTTTGAAAGTCATCTCAACGTATATTTGGTAACCATGAGCATTTGAATGGCAATAAGTGCTTGGTAACAACTTATCATTGATTTCTCAATTTTTATAGGTGATGAACTAACTGTAATCTGTATTTCAGTTTGATCAAAAAACAATTGTAATGTAAGTCAAAAATTAAAAAAAAAATCTTCAAATGACTTGTAATTTAGATTTACATTCTTTGAGGAATACTAATTCCATCATTCTGTTAGTGCAAATGTAGTTTTTACAAGGTATTAGGGACTTATCAATAATGCATTTAAACAGGTCGTAAGAAGAGCTATCATTTACGACAGAATCTCAATTCCACTTACTTTATTAATCAATATAATCACGCAAATGCTTGTCTTGACTGAAATAAAAATTAGAGAATGTGTATCCCTTAATTTACATTATTTCCATTATAATGCTTAAATATGGAAGAATCTATCATTCGATGTAATTCAATTAATCCGTTAAATATTAAACAAATTTTATAATGGAAATAGAATTTTATCTGAGGTAATTTTGGTTATTATATTGAATTTTCAACTTTTAGAATTTCGGTAATGGTATCTAGCCTTTGTTCACATTAGACGCTATTGTATTTAAAACATTTTTATTTTTCTAGCATACAAAAATAGTGCTCATTACTCTTTTTGACTGCATCTAAAAATAGTTTATGATGATTAGAAATTACAAAGTATATATCAGGACATTAATATTTTTAAAAATGTATATTAAACTAGTTGCTGAGTGATTGGCGTTTTAACAGTTTGTTTAATAATACGAAATAATTTTGTACCTCAACATCTTGTTTCAAAGGAACTACACGATATTTAAATATTAGCTCGATTAGAATTTGATTGAAAAAAATACATTTAAAATATTAAATTAAATGATAAAAACCACAGAAAGTAAGAAAAACATAATTGATCTGTATCTCTACTCTTTCCATCTAAAAGTCGAGTAAGTTCTATATTCTATATTTTCACATATATCCTCTTTGATGATATTTGTAATACAATTTAACACCTGTTTCTTTCAAAATTATACTGTTTATAATAGAAATAAAATTTCATTTTCGTTTCGTTGTTAGTCTTACAAAGTATTTAAATGCAAATAATAAATAGAAAATTATTAATATTCTTATTTAATTAGTCATTTATGTATAATACGGGACAATTTAATTTCATTGTGTTCGTGCAGCAATATATGCAAGCTCTGAAAGAAAATTCTGTATTCTTTGATCCCGCTGATTCTCTCTCATAAATTATGAAAATTTTATAAGAATTGCATTATTTGATTAAAATGCTTTTGAGCATCATTTTCATATTTTACTGATAATATTTCTTAATACTTATTAAATTTTGTTTTTACATTAAGAACATTTCAGGCTAAAACTCTAAATATGAGTTGTTTTTCATGATTCACATTTTTTTGTAAAAATCGGTACATTGATGTTACTTTTGAAATGTAAATAACTTTCATCAAATAATTTCATTTTATTTTGTATTTAAATTATTTCTAAGGGATTTTGATCGTGCTTCAAAATAATTATAGAAAAATAGTAATAATATAATTATTTAAATATCCCCTTAATTACAAAATTTTTTTTTTTCATTTTCACTGTGTTACATGAATTTCAAACTGTTGAAACATATTTTATGTATTATTTGTTTTACACCGTAAGGATTTTCAATAATATACATGCATTCAATTCATTTTTGTTTTAAGTGCTATGCAAGTAATTAAATAATTTTAGATTTTGTCATTTTATATTATACCTTATTTGACCTGTACTTAACAACTCCACTTCCTAGCTATGTTAAAAGTCGTAAATATATGAATAAATGTTAGTAGCATTTATTTATTTTTAAACATGATGAATTATTTATAATATGAATCTTTGATCTAATTAATACAAAAGTAATAAAAAGCTTAATAAAAGAATAAAAAATATATATTCATAATATTTGACTTGCAATAATTAATTCAATTAACAATATATCGTGCTAAAACAAACGATTCTGGCATTTTCAATGTTTGAACAAGATGAAAATAGAAATGAAAATAAAAATTATTGTTTTTATCACGTTTTTTTTATGTGTGATGTACAAATTCCAGCAGACATCTGTGGTTACTAATTTCCAAGTCGATGAAAATGCAAACTGTCAGAATTTTCCAAACAAATAACAACTGTGCCAAAAATCAAATCTTCATTTTACCAGACACAGCTTAAAGTTTCGATATTTCTATCTTTTGTTTGATTACACATCATTCTTGATTACGGTAAAAATTTTTACCAAAGAAAAGAAAAGCATAAGGGGAGCAGTCAGTCGAAAGAAGCATTGGATACTATTTGTTCTTGGGTATGGTGGGAAGGGTAATCGTCAATGCGTCCAGACAAAATATGGTAAAATTTGCAGAACATCTGGCGCGTCAAAACGCCCCGCTTGAATACAAAACAAAAGACGCACCACCACTCACACGATGTAGTTTTTTTCCCTTTGAAAATCCCTGTTTTGCAAGTAAAATGAGCTTTTCTTCCGTCCAAATCCGCGCGAACGAACCCTGAAGACGCATTGGCTCATTCGTCCGTAAATTCCGGCAGTCTGGCATGATGTGGTTTCGCTGTCCATAGTTTTTGAAGATAAGGGGGAGGGTAAGGTTTGGAAAATAAGGGGAGGGGTTTGCCTTTCGAAGGATGACTTTAAAGACATTTTAGCACTTCTTTTTCTAAGTTTTTGTTTTTATATTTTCTTGTATCGTTCTGCTGTTTGGCACATTTTTTTTTTCATCCATTTTCAAGTACACGATATTTTTTCCCTAGTTTTATGTTTCTATTCTCTTTTCCTCCTACCCCTTAAAGAGGGTTTGAATCTCGTTATAGAGAGCCTGATGTATTCAGTCTGCGATATGGATAAATTTCCCCATTAGCTGAAGCGGCGCATTTATAACGAAGGACATTTATGTTGAGAAGGTTGGAGTAAAATGATAAAGAATTCTCTAATCTCCTTCTCCTTTAAGAATTTTTTTGATCAAAATTGTGTTTAGTAAACTCATTTTTCTTGTATTGGGACACAATTTGCCTGATTCGTTCGTCTGTAGATACCTAATAATCAAACAATTATTCTACTTTAATTTTTTTGTAATAATATGTAATAGAATAATACTCACAAAAATTGCATAAAAAAGATAAAATAATGAGTAAGCAAAATAAATTTATAGTAGATTAAACACTTGAGAAATTATACCTTTAATAATTACATATATACAAATGAAATTCTCAAATTTTTAAGTTGTTGATTTTCACAAAATTTTGAAAATCAGTTTTAGTTAGAAGATACATTAAATAACAATTTTAGTATTTATTCTGCATTTAAATAAATTTGCTGTAACATTAAATATTTTGGAAAAACTCATTAATAGTTATCATAAGAAAAATAATAGTTTTTATAGCATGTTTATCAGTTGTGTTCAGCAGAAAGAAAGATTTAACTTGCACTAAGTGCTATTATTATTGAGAAATAATAAGCTGCATGCATTATTTAGACTTGAAATTATATTTTCTTTGAACTCAGAAACAAAATATTTAATATAAGAAATCTTTAAAAATTAATAGAAGAACCACTATTATCTATTCATTTATTTATATTTTAAATTTTCTATAGGGTATTTCCAGTTTTATTATGAATCTATAAACATAAAAACATAATCAGTATGTATGTATAAATCTATATCTGTATATTCATTTATGTATTCTTAATGCTTCGATATACACTCACTTCCAAAAGTTAAGCACGAAGATGTAAAATGCAAATAAATCCACAAATACTGCTTTGATTGACACAAAATTCAGCAGAAAATTAGCATATATATTTGTGCTTAAAATAAAATCCATAATTATATACAAAAATGAAAACAATATTGTATTTTTGAAAGTTATCAGATAATGACGTACTGGAGATTTAAACAGGATTATGTATAAAGAGAAAATAAACAGTATAAAATGAAAAAAAAGGACATTATTGGGGTATGTGATCCACCCTCATGTGTATACTAAGTTTACACCTTGTGACCATGCTTTTAATAAGGTGATCAACCACCTCAGAATAAGCAATAGCTATTCTATTGTAGAGCAGTTTCCAACTTAATAAGACTGGCTGGAAGTGGTAAACGTGAAGATACAGCACTGCTAATAGTATCCCAAAGATTTTCAATAGGATTAAGGTCGAGTGAATATGCTTGCCCCGCCATAAGCGCAATCACTTCACTCTCCAGGTAGTCATGTATGTCTTGAATATAAATTTTACGAAAGTTTTAAATACCTTCTATCAGTGCTGACAATCAACTTCTGTAATCTTTCATAAAGCTGGTATCTTATAAGACCACTCTTTTTGCTTATTTCTTGACATGAAAACGTTATTGGCTGTTACCTAAGATATTTTCATAGTTCCATCTACCTCTGCAGCAATTTGCATCCCCTTGAAATCTGATTGTCTTCAGGCATTTTCCTCTCCATTCTTAACTTTTCGAAATAAGAGTATATTCCATTTAAAAAATTTAAAAAAAAAATTATATTACAACGTGTTTTTCAGAAGTATACTATTTTCTTTAACTTTTTGAAGTATAAATATTTTAAATATTGTAATTAATTAACTATTCTTAATATAAATCGAAATGTTTCTCTATTTATAATACAGTATTTTATTAAAATAAATAACGCGCGAGAATAGTGTGTAGTGATTTAAATTTTATTGTATCTTACAATAATTTTAAACCCGCTCAAAGATATTTTTTTGTAATATGAAGTACATTTTTATACAAAATAAATAAGTAAAATACTTGTGAACATGAATTGTGATAATAAATAGTTAATATTTCTTAAGTAATGAGTAAAATCATTCAATAATACTATTGAAGCTAATGACAGTTTTTAAAATTTTTAAATATTTCTCCTTTAAAAATAAAATAGTTCACATTTCTCACATGATTCCTTATTTTTTTAAGTAGAAACGTAATTGAAATGTTTGATTACTTATAATTTTAAAAGATGTTCATTTCAAATAGAGATTAGAACAAAATTGTAATCTAAAATTAATAAAATTACGTTCGATTATTTTCAGAAAGTCATAATTTATTTTCTCAATGAAGCTAAAGTATTTCTCATAATTGTAATAATGGAATCTCTTAGGAAATCTCTAAGTTTTCTATTAAAAGGATTCATTGATTTTACTGTATCTACGTCGTTAAAAATACTTGTAGGTTAATCTCTTTAAAAGACTTTCATCTTTATAAATTTCATTCAATTTAAAAAAGATTATGTTTAGGAGAATTATTTTGTTTGAAGAATATGTATGTTTTAACTGAGTTGTTAGAATATTTTTATTCATAATTTTGATATTTATTTTATTGACTTAGACAGAAATCTTTTAAAGGTTTTAAGCAATATGATCCACTTATGTTTGATTTTACGTTATAATTATAATTTGAAATAAAAATGCTTATTTTAAATTCCTAATAGGTTTTTAATAAATTAAAACTAATTATCAAAATAGTTACTAATATTTTAAAGCTAATTATTTATGTAAGTTGAAACTTTAAATGAATTTGATATTTTTTTATTAATTTCACACAGAATATTAGGTAAACTTTGGCAGAGATATTTATTCTGACAAATGGAGTTTTTTAAAAATAGTAAAAAGTAAATGCTTATAATTTTTCATGTCTGATATTTTTTGAGCTTATGACATATGGTATAGGTGAAAGAATATTTAAATGGTTTAAATTCTAAGTTTATGATACAAAAACCTATATCTAAATTATCTTATCAACAAAGTAAATTATTTTCTTATTGAAATTCGTATACTTTAATTTAGAAAATAATGCTATTAATGGAAACTTTGTTTCCATCTACATTTTTTTTTTCATTTTTGAAAGTGAAATTCAGTTTATTTTATCAAATCATTTTATGGATTAGAAATTTTATTGAAGTTTCCACAACAATTTGCATGAGGCATGTGTACAATTCTCTTTAAATTTTTTCTTCCTTTTACAGACTTTATGAAAATTTAACTAAAAATATTAAGATGGCTTGATAAAATACTGTTAGCTGTTACATTTGTAATAATCTATAATCAATTTTTACAATAATATATTCAACATAAATTTGGTTGGTTTGGTAAATTAATTGAAATAATTTCATTACTTTTCATTACAATTCTCTTTAAATTTTTTCTTCCTTTTACAGACTTTATGAAAATTTAACTAAAAATATTAAGATGGCTTGATAAAATACTGTTAGCTGTTACATTTGTAATAATCTATAATCAATTTTTACAATAATATATTCAACATAAATTTGGTTGGTTTGGTAAATTAATTGAAATAATTTCATTACTTTTAGCAAGCTACTCGATCTAATCAAGCATATATATTCAAGAAAATTAATAGTAATACTTCTCCAAAATAAGCATTAGGGTTGGAAATTAACATTTTTTAGTGGACGCTCACATGTTTGAAGAATTTTAAATTGTAATATGAGCCAATGAACACATAATTTTTCAGTGAAACAAATTAAAAAGCGTTTAATTGTGATACATAAAATATTTAACGAATATGTTTCACTATTATTTAATGCATGACTACAAAGAAATTCAAAAATAATGCCTATACTCCTTTACATTTGAAACGTAGTAACACAATGCGGCTTATATAATTCAATTCATATGTCAGATTTTTTATCATATTTTTCAAACATTATTTTGTCATCTTAAAATTATTTACGTCCAAAAATACTATCATTCATGTTCCTTCATTTAGTTTGCATAGTTGATATGAATTTGAATCTCTAAGTAATTTCATAAAATATATGTAATTTTACAAAAATGCATACTTGATTCAGAATTAAGTTAATTTCCATTTATATGTCATTTCTAGGTAAAATAACAGTATTTCATCCATTTCTAGCTTGCTGTTTATGTCATAAAATAATTAGAATTGTGTTGATACACGTATTGAGATAAAATTCATATACCATATTTAAATTTTAACAATGCGAATACGTTATTTAACAAGTGATGTCCTGTTTTAAACTATTTCATTGCATTAAATAACATGTACATTCGAAGTCACATTTCACAACTTTAAGTTCGGAACATAATTCCATATTCATAACAGTTATGTCTAAGTATAATAAATGAACGTGTGAATAAGTATAACGAATAAGCAATGTGCTAATGAGTAGAACAACTTAGGGTACCCCATGATGGAAAAATGATTATTAATATTCTTATCTCGAAAAGGGAACAAGATAGTGAAGAAAGGGATTTGTAAAGTTGTAGACAAAGATTTTGCACAAAAGACACCCTATAAATTTTATCATAAAAATAAAGAGTTTAAAACATTTATTTGTTTTTATTTTCTTTCAAACGTGAAAAAATACTCTGAGAAGGAAAAAAATTGCTATTCATTTATTTGAAATGTGCAAACTTCTCGGAATAAATGTTTTTAGTCATTCATCCTCATCACTCGCTTAGAGTTTTGTTTGAACTTCACGTTGAACACATTAAAACACAGATTGTAACATTTGGAGAAACTGTAATGCTTCTTTCGATGTTTAGGTTTTGTAATGTTTGTAAGGATCATATATATCTGCTCTTTCAAGCATACCCACAAAAGTTCAGAGGAGTCAAGTCAGAAAAACAAGGGGAAACCACTATTTGACATCATCTGTTTCAATTATTTGGTTTCTGAATTTTTTGATGAAATATTATTTCACTGGAGAAGACTTTAGTCCAGGTCCCTAAGATATTAGAATTAAAATTTTTAAAATTAAGAAACGCGCGTGGCAGGTTATACTTAAAAATGGATTTGTATTTATACAACAGTTACAATTACTGCGTAACCATGAGCGCAAAAAATTAAAATGTGAGATTGTTATTATAAATTACCAACCAAAAAGTAATGACAAATCCCTTTTAATCTTAAATGTAGGATTTGTTTGTCACAAGTGTGATTGGTATTTTTTCTACTGTGCCCTCTGTTCGGTAAAAGTCACGCTTTATCTGTCCATACAGAATTTGCAATATATAACAGTAATATTTTATCTTATTAAACATTCCTTTTATGAATAACATAACAAACAAGTTGGAGGGAACGCTATTTAATTCATAATAAATTTGTAACAAATATAGTGTCCCCCTGTACAACTACTCATAAAACCAGTTGATGTATTGGTCTATATAGACGTTTAACTCATTTAGCATTTTCCAAGCATGAGAGGATATATCTCTCGAGAACTGCTTTTCGATATGCGAGAGAGTATGCATATACTTACTCCAGTTTAATTTGTGGTTCTACTTTAGCCAAACTAAGTATGATTGGCCCCGCAGCTTGACCGTCTTATAGTTTTGCAACAGTTAGATTAATTTTGAGACTGATGTGTTATTGGAAAAAAAAGATTGCAGGGAAAACCTTAGTGCTGATTGTACATTGCTTCAACATTAAGCTACAATAAATTAATATTACAATACTCAGACTTAAATAATATATTGCCATTCTCGAGGGAAAAAAACACAATAGATCTCTCTACAGAAAAAAAAATGAAATTGTTTTCGTATTCACACACTAATAAAATATTGGAATCTAAATCCTAAGTTGAGTTGATTCTACAGTATTTTCAGGAGTCTATGTGCTATTTAGTCTATTTATGAAGACTATATTTACAATGATGGGGCCAAAATGTTTGTAGCATGTTCTTTTCATTTGAAATTACTAGTGATTTATTTGTATCGAATAGAGTTCAGTAGTTTGCCCATGACATATACATTTCTTCTTTCATATAGATTTCAAATTATCACAATGTATGAAGCCACGAGATGTGAGAATTATTAAATTGCAATTTTTACCAGTTAATTCCTATTTTGTTTCATGCACACATTCCTAGCTACTGAAAACCCAACTTTGAGTATGGATGAGAAGTTTAGAGGATAATAAGAGAATTAATTGGGTTATATACAGTACTGGACATTAAAATTGCTACACCAGGAAGAACTGCAGATAACAAAATGATATTTATTGGACAAATATATTATACTAGAAATAACAAGGGATTAAATTTTCAAAAAAATTGGCTAGATAGATCCTGCGAAATCAGTACCCAGAACAACCACATCTGGCAGTAATAACAGCAGTTATACAAGTCAAACAGAGATTGGATTGCATGTACAGGTACAGATGCCCATGCAGCTTCAACACGATGCCACAGTTCATCAACCGTAGTGACTGGAGTTGGTGGCGAGCCAGTCGCTCAGCAAGCACTGACCAGACGTTTTAAATTGGTGAAAGATCTGGAGAACCTGCTGGCCAGGGCAACAGTCGAACATGTTCCGTATCAAGTAAGGTCCGTACAATACCGGCAACATGCGGTCGGCCATTATCCTGCTGAAACGTACGGTTTCGCAGGGCTCGAATAAAGGGTAGAGCCACAGGTCGTAACACACCAGAAATGTAACGTGCACTGTTCAAAGCACCGTCAATGTGAATAAGAGGTGACCGAGACGTGTATCCAATCGCACTCCATACCATCACGCCAGGTGATGGGCCAGTATGACGAAGACGAATGCATGCTGCCAGTGTGCGTTCACCACGATGCCGCCAAACACGGATGCGACCATCATGATGCTGTACACAGAACCTGGATTCATCTGAAAAGATGACGTCTCGCCATTCGTCCTCCCAGGTTCGTCATTGATCACATCATTGAAGGCGCTCTTGTCTATGACGCAACGTCAAGGGAAGCCGCAGCCATGGTCTCCGAGCTGAAAGTCCATGCTGCTGCAAACGTCGTCGAACTGTTCGTGCAGACACTTGTTGTCTTCTAAACGACCCAGTTTCTTGACTCACGGCTCGGGACGTGGTTGCATTATCCTTTACGTTCATGCGGATAATATGCCTGTCTTATCAGCTGCTAGTGATAGGTGGCCGTTGAGATTCCGCATGGCGTTCCGTATTACCGTCCTGAACCCATCGATTCCATATTCTGCTAACAGTCATTGGATCTCGACGGACACGAGCAGCAATACAGCGATAAGATAAACCGCAATCCCGGTACGCTACAATTCTACCTTTATTAAAGTCAGAAACGTGCTGGTACGCATTTCTCCTTCTTACACGAGGCATCACAACAACTTTTCACCAGGCAACAACGTTCAAATGCAATTTGTGTATGAGGAACCGACTGAGCAATTTCCTCATTTAAACACAATGTAGTTGTCGCTACTGGCGCCTGCTTTGTCTGAATGATCTGAAAAGCTAATCATTTCCATATCACAGCATTTTCTTCCTTTCGTATAAATTTCACGTCTGTAGCATGTCGCCTTCTTCATGTAGCAATTTTAATGCCCAGTAGTGTATATACATATCTATATCTATCTATCTATCTATCTATCTATATATATATATATATATATATATATATATATATATATATATATATATATATATATATATATATATATATATATATATATATATATATATATATATATATATACACACACAGTATGCCTACTAAAATTTCTTATTACTTTATATAAATAATGATATTGATACAAATTATATTACTATTTTATGTTTATACATTACTTTTCAGAAAATTTCAGGGGTTGTTTTTACTTATACTAATTACGCTACATTTATTCAGAGTGGTCAGTAAGCATAACTTAATATTTTCACAGATACAAATAAATTTCCTATGCAATGACATTCAAAAAAGGGTTTTTTTCTTCTCATTTTGCAATAAATGCATTTACTATTTTAACTTGCGCACTTTACATTCATAATAATTTGCATTTTTTTATCAATAGATATTTTACAGATAAAGTTAAGTATTTGATTTTTTAAAATGAATAAAGTCCAATAAATCAATTTGTTAAATATGTAAATATTCTAAACCTTAATTAGCCTTCCAAAAGTTTTAGTAATCATTAGCCTTCTCATATTAACAGAATATAAAAATTTTCTAAGTCTAGTATAGCTAATATTAATTCTATGAAAATGTAAACATCAAGGGTAATGCTGATAAATATTAAAATTGATATTTAGAAGAGTGACTTTTCTATCCTAAAACTTGCATCCATAGCGTTTGGAAGCAATTTTTTTTTTATCTAAAACAACTTAGATATAGGAAAGGAGTTCTCTAGAAGAATTCTCTAGTGACATCAATTTAAAACCAAATGACGTACTTACAATACAGGACTGCAAAAATGTGTTTATTTAATGCGTATTAAATTATTCAAGTTTCATAGCATATTTATTACATCACATAAGGCTTCGTAAAGTAAATCATAAGTGTCTTTTTGTATGTATACAAATGGACTCACAAACGCAATCTCCTTCTTTTCTGATGCACCTCTAAGGAATCCAACTCAAATGTTTTAGATCTCAAAAATGCACTCTATATTTTGAATACGAATCGTAAGAATATTAATCTGAAAAATTATGACAATTCTGATCAATTACGCAGTTTAAGTTTATAATTATGAGATGAATACATGACATGTGCAATTTTTTTTTATAACTAGTGAACTTTTCAATAATTGTTACAAAAATCAAATTTAACTAAGAAACTTAAGCATTTAGAACCTAATTCCCATTATTTATTAAGTATTTTTACGCATAAATGATCAAACGCTTAAAATTTTATAATGACTTAATTTTTTTTTTTTTCTTTTTTTTTTTTTTGCAAAATCAATGAAAGTATAAAAGCTCTCTTGGTTGTAATCAAAATGTCGATTCAGGAGTAAAGCATAATTACCCGAATTAAGTCATTTAACTCTTGAAAAATGTCCTATATCACATTAAAGTTTTACTTTTTTTTATTTTTTTTAATATTATTTGAAGAAATTTACAATATGTAAAATAACGATACATTTTTCACTAAAGAAAAAGGCATAGTTAACTGATGTCCGAGTATTATTCTTAAATTATTTCATCTCCTTAGCATCATATATGACACTTGAAATTAATTTTTTTATTATTTCAATATTCAAAAAATGTTTTGAATCATAACTTAAAATATATATATATATATATATATATATATATATATATATATATATATATATATATATATATATATATATATATATATATATATATATATATATATATATATATATATATATATTTAATTTATAATTTTTTCCCTCATTTATATGGATTCAAAATGACTGAAGCAGAAACTGAAATGAGTTATACGGATTGCGATTTAATCATTCCAAAAATAAGAGCTTCAAGATTATTAACTTTCGAAGATTCTATTCCATAACTAATCCAGTTATCTGCTGAAAATAGTATTAATAAGTTCTTCATTTTCTTGTCTCCTACTAATGGTACTGCATCTATTCCATAGAAACCTTACAATGTAAAGCAAGAAATAATTCAACTTGTAAAGAATCACAAGAAAATTATACAAATTCAACACACTCGTCAAAGTAAGCTTCTATTCGAAACTAATTGTCCAGATACTGCTGTAGAAATAAGCAACGTAAACAATATTCTTGGAGTACCTGTTAACTACAATTTTCAACCTGAATACAGTTCTTCAAGATTTCTTATAAAATAAATAAATGTAGATTTACCTTTATATCTTGTTGCTGAAGAAATTGCGCAAAATGACTTAACGATATTAAGCTTGCAAAGATTTACAAAAAAGAATTCAGAAGAACTGAGCAAAAATATTCATTGGACATCATCTACCTCAAACTAATAATTTATTCTATTCCATGATTCTAATTTCTCCTTTTGTTTATAACGTTTACCAACGCGGAATATGCTATAAATACACTCACCCTACGAAAAAATGTACACAAGAAGTCTTCTTATGTAAAAACCATGGAACATTCCATAAATTCTCTCCCTGTGGCAGTGAAACACCTAAATGTATAAACTGTCAGGGAAATCATGTAGCTAATGACATTTCCTGTCCTACGAGGCTTGAAGAAAAAATTCTTACATTTTAAAAGCATGAACCACCTTCCATTTATTGAGGCGAGAAGACGTTATAATAAATCTTTAAAAACCAGTTACTCCAGTGTAACCAAAAGTCATCTTCCTTTCGTGCCGAATCAAAATGAAATAACTGATATTGTTAAAATAGCAGTGAAAGAGATGGCTATTTTTGAATTTACTGATATTTTTGAAGCAAAATTATTTGCGATACAGGCTAGACAAGATCAAATGGTCCAGCAAATGTTCTCATTCATGAAAGAATGTATGCGAACATGTTCGAATCCAGCTAGATAAGTTTCTAGATCTCCTTCAAGAAGGAGTCGTGCAAAATCTATCCAGTCAAGTAAGAGAAGTCCAAAAAATTCAGTGAATCAGCAAATTACACCTCCCGAGCAACCTATTATGAAATCTCCTCAACCAAATATTAAATATGTAGAACCTAACATTGAAGAAAGAATTGAGCCAAGAAGAAGGCGTAAGAAACATTCATAATTTTTTTTATAAAGTAATCTTTACTACCAGCATACTTTTTTGATTTTTAATAACTGTTCAGGTTTTTCATTTTATTTAATGTTCAATTTAATTTCTTGGAATGCAAGAAGTGTTCTATCTAAGCACCTGTATATAAAACTTCCATACTTTCAATCTTCCGATGTCTTAGCAATTCAAGAAACGTTTCTTAAAAATATCCGACTTATTTCAAATTTATAATAAAATAATAATTAGATTAGATAGGCAAGATGGCCATGGTGGAGGACTTCTTTTTGCTGTTGATGAATCTCAATCTGTGCAAGCCTTAAATATATCCCGCTCAGAAGATAACGATACAGAAATATTAGCTACAAAAATTACGATATCCAAATCATCTCTTACTTTAATAAATGTTTACGTCCCACACGGTAAGTTTTCAAGTTCTTATTTCCATAGCAGCTTATCAAATATTCATCCTCCCTCTATAATAAATGGAGACTTTAATGTACGAAGTTCGGCGTTTGGTAGTCATTCAAACTCTCTGAATCTTCAGAATTCCTCGATGATTGGATACTGGATAGCAACATCTGTCTTTTAAATACCTTTCAGCCTACTCATTTCGGACTCCACCATAGACCATCCTTTATGGATTATAACTTTGTATCTCCTGATATTTTTCCTTTTTGTACTTTCTCAGTCAGTTCAGATAGTTATGGTAGTGACCATGTCCTTGTTCAAACAAGTGTCAAAATATACAATAACGATTATTCGAAAAGTACTTCCCGTAATAGAATTTTATGAACTGGCTTCTTCAACTCAATAAACACTCAAATAATGGACTAGTTTCTGTAAATCAATTCCAAATTTTTTGAAAAAACTATCTTGATAAATTAATTTAATAAAAAACGAAATAAAATAATTTAGTAAAAAACGAATCTTTCCGTTAAAATCATATCCTCCATGGTGGACATCGGAATGTTGTTATCTTTTGTGTCAAAAAAGAAAACTTTGGCGGAAAGTGAAAAGTTCTCTTAATCAGACTCTGTGGATACAGCACAAACGAATTTCTACAAGACTTCATCAGCTTCGTCTTACCCCTTCCAGAAATTTCTGGGATAAAACTATAACAAACACCGGTATATCTAAAGACATTTATTCTATTCTTAAAAATAGATTTACTGACTCACCAACTCATCATCCACTAACTTCTAGCGAAACTTCAATTATTTCGGATCCTATTGCTCAGGCTAACTTATTTGCCAAATTTTATTCTCGTCAATCGGAAACTGAAATACTACTTCTCGTTTAAATTAAAACTTTGATTTAGAATATAACTCTGCATTCTCCCTCTCAGAGCTCCAATTGGCGATTTCTAAATGCAAAAATACTTCAACTGGTCCTGATTTAATATCAGCTAAAATTTTGAAGGGTCTATGAAATATAGCTTTACGATCCCTTTTGTCACTCATAAGTACCTCTTGGTAAAGTGGTATTGTTCCCACGTCTTGGAAAATATTCATCATAATTCCTATAATAAAACCAGGGAAAGACACTACTTCAGTAAATTTTTATCTCCCAATTTCTCTTACAAGTGTTCTATATAAGGTCATGGAACGCATGATTTTAAATCGTCTAATAAATCATATTTCTCTTTCCAAATATTTTCATCCAAATCATCATGGATTTATACCTTACAGAGATTGCGATAGTGTTCTTTCTATGCTTCATTATCATATTATTGCTTTATGCTCACAGAGAAAATATGTCACATACGCAACTGTAGACATATCTCAAGCTTACGATTCAGTGTGGCCAGAAGGTCTTATTTATAAGCTCCTCCAATTTGATATCAGAGAAAATGCTGCTCATTGGATATTGTATTCCGTATCAGATAGAAGTTTTAAAGTGAAATGGCATGGAACTTTATTTGAACCCACTATCTATAATAGAGGTATTCCTGAAGGCAGTGTTCTTTCTCCCGTTCTTTTCATGATTTATATGTCAGATATTTACGAAGTTCTCTCTCCTGACATTAAGTGTTTTATTTATACTGATGACATAATCGTTTTGGCTGCACATTCATCACAGGAAAGACTACAGCGAAAAATGCAGACTGCAATCATAAAACTTGAACAATGGTGTGAAGAATGGAAACTAAAAATTGATTCCTCAATATGTTCAGTCCTTGATTTCTCTTCCAAAAAATCTCCTGTAAATTTTGTACTAACTATCAAAAAATTACCTATCTCTTGGTCTAATCACATAAAAATTCTGGGCCTCTATTTTACTAATAACTTAACCTTCAAGTATAATTTTCAAATGAAAAAAATCCATCCAGAAGAAAATCAATGTTTTAAAAGCTATTGCAGGCAATAGAGGGAGAGCAAAAACTAATCATTTACTTCAAATTACTTAGTCCTTCATTACAAGTAGCCTCGTTTATGGATGTTATGTATTTACATCTGCGAGCTGATCAGACCAAAAAATCTTGGATCCGATATATCACTCTGTTCTTAGAATTGTAACAGGTCTTCCTCTCTGGACATCATTTCCACTTCTTCTGAAAGAAGCAGGGGGGTCGTATCTCTTTCTGTAAGACAAAACTTTCTCTCTACAAGTATGTATATTAGAAACCTTGAACTTTCTACTAGATCTCCATGTGGTAGTTTGTGGGAATCAATGCCCTACAGCCATATCTCTGGCACTCTTCCTCTATCTTTGTGAGTGAAAAAATGGCTTGAAGAAAATGGAATTCAAGAATCACATATTTTAAGATTTCCTGCTAAATCTACATCTGTTAATACTAATTTTAAAATAGTTCTTAGAAAATATACTTTTCAGACTAAAATCTTCCTTCAAATACTATCAATTACCTCTTTGAACTGCATAGTACATCTGAATGGTCCAATCACATATTATTATTTACTGATTCATCTAAAATAGAAAATACACTTGGAATCGCTGTTTATAAAATCATAAATAACTCCTTTGTTTCCTGACAAATCAATAACTCTAATTCCATTTTTAGAGCAGATGCTTTGGCTTTATATATGGCGGTGACTAAATTCTGCATTTCTCCTTCCAACTATGTCATATTATCAGATTCTTTATCCTGTCTAAGCAGTTTGAAAACTCTCTCAACCTTTTCCCTAACCATCATTCAACACATCGGATCAGCTTTAGGAAATGCAACTAAGATTTGCGAATCTATTCAATTAGTTTGGATTTCAGGTCATTCCGGAATTGCTGGGAATGAAAGAGTAAATGCTCTTGCAAAATCGGCCATTCATAAAAGTTATATTCTGCACTCGATTTCAAGTGAATACCTCATCCATAATATAAGAAACATTTTTATCAATTATAATAACAACGAATGGAATAATAATAAATACACCTCTAACTTTTCGCACATGTTTTCTATCACGAAAATTCACCGCAAAAATACTAATTCTTGCCTTGAAGAAGTGGGGCTAGCTAGAATTAAAACTAGATCTTTTCCGACAAATGCTAAATTACATAAATTCAGACTTTCTTCAACGGATAAATTATCTTGTGGAAAAAGAGAAACCATGGATCACATAATGCTATCGTATCTTCGAAATGATCAAGCAAGAAATTCTTTAAGAGAAAAATCAAATGGTATCAGAGCTCTTTCTTTCTCTTGGATCTTAGATTTGTCAACGAATCCTAAAGAGAAATTGACGCAACAATTTTTTTAAACAAATTAATAGATTTTAATTTTTTTCTCGTCTTTGTATTTCCAAGTGGCCTAATTTCCCCTTCATCTGTCAAACAAACGTGCTTATATTTTCGTTTTGATTGTCATTTTTTTTTTCAAAATCATCAATCCATCAATTTTTCTTTAGGTTTCAAATAAAAACTCAATCTTTCTCAATGCAAGCTATAAGCCTATGAGCATAAAACTCTAAAACAGTTTTTTTTTCGTAACCTAACCTAACTGAGAAGAAAACGACTGAGGACGTAGCACGTGGCTATTGTTTATATGTTTTTTAAGACCCATGAAAGTTAGTGTATAAATGGAAATGTTTTTTAATACAATTTTATACTCACATGCAATTCTATTTTTTCCCTTTATTCCCGTATGTAAATGATTGATATTAATTAAGATTAATATTCATTAATTAATAATAAAATTAGTAATCACTGATTACTGTGTATATTTCACAATATGAATTGCAACTCGTGTTTATTTTCAATTACCCTCTAAAAAGTAAGCAGACAAAGACAATTTCGACTGCTAGGATCCAAAGACGTCATATGCAAATTATTAGTTTGAAATTATATTAATTAATATTTTTAAAATATTTAAATTTTCCTTGCCGTAAATTTATTCTAACCATAAAGGAGGTGCTTCGTCTTGTATTTTCCTTTCGCTTTGTCTTCAGTTCTATTGTCAACGTGTAAATGGCTTGAATCAATAGAGTACGGCTTCTCAAACTGATGTTTTGGTCTTTATACAAGAAATCGTTTTATTAATAAAATGAACTTCAGCAATTTTCTCAAGCCTTGTTTGCTGCCACTCGAAGAATGAGATTTAAAGGCAGGCAACAAATTTGTCAACAAGTCAGCTATACGATACCCTCTCAAATTGATGTGACGTGACGGTGATGAAACATTATCTGACCTCTTCGATATTTTAAACCAATGAGAATTGTTATAAAAAACTTACTCATTGTATCAATTAGAATGAAAGACACAATCATTTTTTGGATAAAAAAAAAACTAAATTTTAATTTAATTTTTACCAATTAACATTTTATTTATCGGAAATTATTAAACTGAAATCATTCCTTAAATATTCCTTAAAAGTTAAATATTCTTAATAAATATTCTTTAAAAAGTCCATTTTACAAAAACTTATTTTGTTTTGTTGTTTGCAAACGACCACTCATAATATAATTGACATTCTTACAAATAATATGAGAAGTATTACTGCAAGAATTTTAAAAACACAGAAAATATTAATGATGATTCACATCTTATGTAATATAGCTCAATAGAAATGCACGAAATAATCAAAATTATAGGGTGCATTAAAACCTGATATTAAAGAAGCAATTTTCTAAGAATTTCAAAGCCCTACAACATTTGTAATATGTTCACAAAATGGTATATTTACGATCCCTATTTGGTTGATCGCAGAAAACATCTAAATACTTCTTTACTGAAAATACCTTTAATTATAATCAAATATATTGAAGATATTTGCAAGGAATTTTTAAAAATGAATATCGATGACTCGAAAGATTATTTAAATTCAACTATTTATTATAACGATGAATAAAAAAAAGGGCAGTGATATAAGTTTATGCTTTTTGAAAACACTTAAGTCTTTTTTTTAAATAAAAAAATTCTTACATATTTTGAAACGATACATATTTTTATATTTTCGAACTAAGCCTTAAATAATAAGGAAGCTAGATGAATTATAAGAGAGAAAGCAATGTTCTGACTGAAACAAAGGAGAAACAAATAAAATATTTTTTTTTCTCGAAACTTTTGGACGTTAGTGGAAAGAAAGGATATTAGAGAAACGTGTCTTATTGAGCCTCTGGCATTTAATGAGCAATTGTGAGAAAGGAAATGATGTCAAAATTCGTTCAATGATTTTTCATCAATGATTACCCAAGCTTAAATTTCTTTTAGAAAACAAGAGTGCTAAAACAAGTGAACTAACTTCTCAGAATTATTAAGTATAATAAAATTTTATTTCTAATTTTGATTATCAGTCATGTTTCAATATGTTAAATATATTTTCTTTTCATCAGAATTTAAGTGAAGAAAGTAAAACGTTTTAACAATGCATTATGTAATATTACCACGATTAAATATCTTAATAAGGTAATAAAATTTTTATGCGATATTAACAATTTAATAAAAATGGAAAAATATCTAAAATCTAGAACAAAATTATAATATTGTAATGTTTTATGGTTTTTGTTTTTAATATAATATAAAGGCTGGCCTTAAATAGTACTCTCAGAAATATAATTAATAATGTTAGTAAACTATTTGGTATACTTAAATATCAGAGATTTTCTTGGTAATTATTATTGCTTAAAACAAAATTTTATTAATGTTCTGTAATTTTGCTCAAGATATTGAGTATTATATACTTTCAGAGATTAAATAAATTTTTTCAAATATTTGGAACTTCATTTTTATTGCATAAAACAATATTCTTAACATGAAAGAGTAATATTATTTAATTCAATTTTATGGAAACTTTTCTGGCATTATCACGTGTTAAACTGACTCAAGATTTCATAGTTTCATTTGCATTATATATGACACTTAAAAATTTTTTTTAATATTTTCAAAATTTATAATTTATTTTAAAAAAGATACTTTTTCATTTTATTATTTATTTTATTTCATTTCACTTCGATTATGATTTTTTAATATTGAGAACTTAAATAAATAATGCTTTTTAAAAATTGTACATTTTTTAGGAAAAAAATGACAGAAGCTCATGTAACAGGCTTATTGAAATTAAAACTGTTGCTAGTCATAGTGCTCTGGAGAGTAGGCCGATGAGAAAACTAATTAAACACCACAAATTTTGGAAAACCTACTCGAAATTTTAAATATAATATATAAAAATTAAAAAAAAAAAAGTTTAAAATATGACTACTAGATGGCGGAGTGAGTCAGCAATTTGAAACAACATATGGAAATTACTTCAAGAAATCATATACTTGTAAGAAGATGTCCCACCTCAGGTCATGTGAATTTTTGAAGAGCTTTTGACAAACTAATGTCTAATTTGAAGAACAATATTCGCCGTCATTTCAGAACATCTACATTAAGTTTGTCCAGTCAAGGGAAGAAAATTTGATTTTCTGAATAGAGTGCATTGAAGAACGAAGTGGTTTTTGTATATTGAGCATCCTTTAAAGCACTAATTTTGTGTTTAATCTTGTCATAGAAAAATGTGGTCTTTGTTTATAAATTGTGAGTGGAAAATTTTGTAATTACGTATTGTTATCATTGTTTTCCTGTTATATAAAACTATTAGTCTTCCATCGTTTCGGGGTCACAACTTGTCCTTTCTTTACAAGATAACTTCATATCATCTAATGGAAATAACTTGAGCCAATTTTTATTTAAAAAGTCTCTTGCACACTTTTGTGTCTGTTGTGCAAATATATATTCTGCTTGGATTAGTTTTATTTTTTTCAGTTCGACCTCCAGAACATTTTCACTAGTGGAAGTTTAATTTTGATAATATATATTGGGACATAAAACTTATCTAATTTCAATGAAAAAACTTCTGAAAATCATTGATAAAATTGAAATAATGTTCAGTAATTAAATTTATGAGGATATAATAGAAAGAATTTTTTTTTAATTGGAATATGATCCAAGAGTTGAAAGAATAATACGAAATAAAAATAGGAAAATGCGAATAAGTCTTATGACACAAAAAATGCTGACTCTAGAATACCAAAAAATTTTGCGAGAGGAGTTCTAAAAAGTTAAAATTATTAACAATGGAGAAATTTATTAAATAAAAAATACAATTGAAAACAAGTCAAAATATTTTTCTTACGAAGTTACAAATCAAATATTTTTTTTATATTACTCTTGCAACATTTTATTTATTTTAACATAAATTTTTATTAAATAATTTTGAATGATTTTGACCAAGTAATAAATATTTACTTGAAAAATTAAAAAAGGAACAAAAATTAATTTAATCAAAATCGGGAAACTAAAAAGTAAGAACATTTTACACTGGAGTTAAAATCTATATGATTAATAAGAGCCTATCAGCAAAAAACGGCATTATAAAAAATAAAGATTAAACAAATATTAATAGTAATAGGAATTGTTTCAGAGTTATGGTATAGAACTAGAAATTAGTTTAGATTAGTTATTGGGTATATTTAAAATGATAATCGTATCATTCAGAAAGATGCATATCATTTAAAAAACATCTTTATCACTAAAATAACTGAAATTGTTTTCTGTTCTATTTAATCTGTTTTAATAGAATACATTCTGTTTACAGATATTTGTAAGTATTTTTCTATTCTTGAAAAAGAAAATAGGCATATCCTGAATAAAAAAAAATTAAATCTTGCTTTTCTAAGAACCGTAATGTGAATGTATCCAAAACAGTCCTAATAAGCTTGCATTTGTTTATGTGACTCTTGCTACAATTTAAGCATTATCTATTTTATATGCAACATGTACTCAACAAGTAGATTATAATGAAATCATCTGCTGTGAAAGTAAAGTACAATAAGTTGTCACAGATAAAATGTTATGTAATTTCATTCATTTGTTGACATCGTTAGACCACAAATTGAGCTTAAGAATAATAGAGAAGTTATTAAATTCACTAATGTTGATTCCTGATAATATTAACAAGATATTTCAATGTAAATATGATCATGAACAGTACTGCAAATCAATTTATTTATTGTGTTTTGATGATCATTTTCCTAGAAAATCTTAACTCGTCAGCTTGTATTTGATGTTGGAATATCGGATATGCTTAAAAAGAATAGCAGTAAATCTTTTCTAAAATCATTATGATGTTTGTCTATTGGCAGATATTTAATTCTAAATAATGAAGCATAAATTTTCTTACCATTTATAGTGATAGGAATGGGCTCATCAGATCTTGAAAGAACTTTATGTGGTGCAATAAAAGACTGCAATAATGAGGAAATAACCTTATATATATTAAAAAATAAGTGATTGTGGAATCCTCGAGTAGAGGACTCAAGCAAATGTGTTAGTTTAAATGAAGAGATGTGGATATTGGTTTAAAAACCTAATGATTTAAAGATTATATGATATAGTTTTGATGATGATGCAACTACAGGATGAGCTAATGTACTGAAATGATTAAACACAGTTTCACGGAACTGAAGACGTATAAATGATCTTGAAGAGCCCATAGATACCTCACAAATAAATTCCTAAATACATACTGGTAACTGGTAATGGTATATTTTACTGAATATGAGAATATTTTTTTACTTCTAGGCGCTACAAAATTCAAGTTTTTTTTTTAATCGTAATATGAATTAGACATTTGATGAACTTCAGTCTAAGACACAGTATCCACAGCAATAGAGTTATTACTTAAATGGTGTATATATGTATAAAATTATGTAACGAGATCAAAATTTCTTAAGTGAAGAAGAATACATTTTTCTAGAATATGCTTAAAGGCATACATAAGACGCTTTTGACCTGTATGAATTGTAAAGTTTTCTATTTCAAACTTATAGTGAAAATATTTTGTTGAAGTATACATGGCAAAATATTCTCTAACATAGGAGGACAATTTTGATTGATTTGTCAAAAGATTCATTGAAAGAAAAGCAACGGGCTTTCATTTATCTTGGTTCAGTTGTATGAGAATCACAAATTGTTTTCATTGTTTCAAGTCAAATTAATATAAAATATTAATACATTAAATTAAAAATATATTATATATATGTAATAAACTTATCAGTTTATTATAAAATACAAACGCAAATTGGTCGAAAGTGAAATTGGACAAAAATGTCAAAATAAACAAAAAAAGTTTTTGTAACATAATACATAAATGCAGCGCATTAACAGGAACTTTTTCCATTGAATTTCTTATGAAGGCGAATTAAATTACTTTCTAGATTCTTTTGTTGCAATACATGGTTAAAACAGCATGGATCATCTTCTCTAGTACAAACATCTTGATACACATTGTACACCAGAATGAATTCGACACTCATTACTTCAGCTTTGTTTTCAGTGACGTTTGTGATTATAATTTCAACTATTGAAATACCTATTTGGTCATGACTACAAATACCAGTTTTAAAATAAATGCATTTTCGTTTATCATTAATTTTTTGATTTATTTATTTCTGCATGTTGTGCTAACTTATTTGTGATTCTCACCGAGGAAATCATGTTTGCAATATCATTTTCTCTAATTTTTCCTCTTTTGACATTAAACAATGTGTTTTATAATTTGTTAACGTTACAAGAGAAAACAACACACGAATGTATATATGTGTATTGCCGGCAAATTATGCCTAGGCATTTTATATAATATCGGACGTTTTTAAAACTAGTATGAAATATGAGATGTATTGCATACTTTCCCTAAGTATTGTTTATAATACCTAGGCACTCTAATGAATAACAAATACTATTTAAGCAATGTATAAAAAGCATGTTCTGATGAATTTATTATGTAAATGATTTACCTTTCTCAAAGATACAAATGTTATTCTCAAAGAATAATGGGAGTGCCATTAAAAATTATTTATTAAAATGCGTAAAGAAAAATAAAAGTTGCACAAAACATAATTTATGCCTTTATTACTAAGGGAAACATAATTTCCCCCTTAAAAAATAAGAAATTAACGTACACATGTTACAACATGGCTGGTTTGAATGACATTTTGAATTATATTTCATTACATTTTTCACTCAAACACATATTATATTTTGGCATTTGGATTTACACATCATTTGATGAATCCTTGGCCACTGCCAATGGACTGGGCAATTGCAACTGGTCAGGAATATCTTCAGTTCTGAGCAAGCTCTTAGGATATAAAGTAACTAGCGATCTTGCATTAACTTAATTTTAAATTCCTTTCGCTGTTGCAAGTCGATAGAAATCATCCTCTGTCATACTCATTACAACTGCTAATATATTATACTGCTGTCATCAATAGGAAAGTGTAACACCCAAAGAAGTAGTGGAATCAATATTTTCTAATTCACTTTGATTTTTTTTCTTTTATTTCAAAATTGATTTCAGAATTTCTTTTAATATAGATAGCACTTTCAGTTTTGAAGCAAATATTGCACAAAATATATATTCCTCACATTTTTTAGAATATTCATAAAGGGTATGAATATTTTGACAACGTAAGTGCATCACTTGTTTATGTTAAACACACACAACAGGATCTCTTCGGTAACCGTGTCTTATGCATAATGGTTTAGTCCATTATCGACTATAATGTTATACATGTTTTCTTAACAGGCGCTTTCTCTTGTATAATGTGATTTGTTTCACCTTTTTTCCATTGTTTGGATGCTTCCTATTACTTTTTCAAACTGCTTTTCTATATTTATGTCTTTTAAAATGTCTTTAGGTGGAAAAGACGTTGTAAGGATATTTTAGGTTTGCAACCAAAGAGATCTTTGTATGGTGTTCTTTTGGTCCTAGAACGATAAACTCAGGTTTCTATTAATTGTACGAAATGCAGTTTCATGTCTATAGACAAAAACTTCTTCAATAAAACTACAGTTTGATCATCCATTTTTATGTGATGCAATAAAAAACTAATTTTTCAGGGACAAATTTTAGTAAACTTGCGTATTTTGATACTTACGTAGAAATCTCAAGATGCAACAGACAAATTATGAGCTTGAGGCATGCATTACAATTCAAGTGCCTTGCCAACTGATGTTTGAAAAAGAAACGGAGATGTATTCTATGCTTTGCCGGTTTCTCATTTGGAATTCTATTGATTGCTAAGGTAATGTGTGAAATACAAATCGCTTCATATATTGATGGCTAATTTTATTGATTATATACAATGCCAATGCCCGGGCAGTCTGTAGAATACTGAATTGTATATATATATATATATATATATATATATATATATATATATATATATATATATATATATATATATATATATATATATATATATATATATATATATATATATATATATATATATATATATATATATATATATATATATATATATATATATATATATATTAAAAGATATTGAAGTAAATGGTTTACCGGAAGAATTTTCAAATTTCATTCACAGATTCACAGATAGTATGTGATACTTGCAATAAATTTTGCTTACGGTCTTATGCAATGTTAAACTATAAAAATCCGTCTAGTAATCATAAGACGCACACCCTATTCTTCTTGTTCATAAATTCTAGCTTCTGATTTGAATTGATATATTATTCGTCGATATATGCTTAAAATCACAAAGCATGAAACTAAATGGTTGCTAATAATGCGTAAACAATGAAATATTTCACCTTCTGAACTAAGAGAAAGACTTTGAATAATAAAACAGATTTTGAAATTTATGATATCATATTTCACCTCACATTTTCATCAATTTAATATTTTTTCAAAGGATATTTGTATAAATAAATAACTTATATTTATCTGGGTATGAGAAAACAAATTTTAAGTTACGGAATATAATCCTTGTGTAAAGTAAATGTTTTTTCCTATTGACAATGCTATCCCAAATAAAATTACCTTGTTTCAAGATCCTACTTTTTATGCACCATTAAATCGTAAAAATGTCCTTATATTTTAAAATAATGATTCTTCATATGCTTCGTAAGCGACATGTTTTCTCGAAAAAGTCTTAATTACAAAAACATGAATTTTCTTTTTTCTATGCAATACTAATTAAATTTTAAACTTCACTTTATTCTTTAAATAAATGTATAGGACATCGAATAAAACATTACGTGGCCTTAATTTTGAAAAAAAAAATGTAATTTATAGATACATGTGCAACAAAGAGTTTAATGGTTTGTCGGATCAACTTCAAGATCCGTTCATCATTGCCTGGCTTCCAGAAATTAAAATTAATGATAAAAAAAAAAAAAACAATTCCATAGGTGCTACAAATGTGCTTTTACAATCGTTAGGAGAAAACGAGTTACCACCATATCGATTAAGCGATACTCGTTAGATCTCAATCGATTTGGGGCATGTCACCGCCTGGTGCGAAACGTTAACGACCTAGTGCCATTGCTTTCATCAAACTCTCTGCCTATCTGCTTTTGATTCGTCTGTTAAAAAGAATCAATGCGGTAGTAAGTTTTCAAAAACTCAACGATCATTGGCAGAAACAAATGGCAGCCAAATTGGCTGTCAAAAAGTCGCAAAATTTATACAAGCACTTAGTGGTATAGCAACCATTTTATTTTTACTTGGCTCTGTAAATTAGGGCTGGAATAAACAATGAAGATTGCATAATTGAGAGTTGTCATTCAATAACAGAGAAGAAAAAATGTTTACATTAGCATTTTTATTTAATTTTTCATAGAAAATATGCAAAAATAATATCTAAATCGTTACACAAAACCTAAGTGATATTCTAAATATGTATTATCTCATTAAAATAAAAATGATATGGAATTGGAATACTTTTGTGGATGTGAGGCATTAAATCAGTTCAATAAATTATTTCAATTTCATTCCTTGCAACATATATTTTATTTTTAGGGTTTAAGTCACGCAGATAATGAATTGAGAACATGCTATGTTTTGTACATTTGATTGTTTAAAAAATGTTTATTATAATTTAAACAAAAAAATTTAGATAATATTTTGCAGTTCATCCATTGCATTTAAAATGTCATTAATAAATTTCAATGCAACTCTATACTCAGCTTCAAATATCTTATATATTAATCCTTTAACGCTTTTACTATAAATTCATAACATGCCTTCAAAATTATCAATATATTGTTTTAAATTAACGAATCATTGTGTTAGCAGAGAATATTATTTAATATTCGTCAAATTAAATGGGGTGCAACATAATATAATATCATATACATTTTCTTAATACGGATTTATATTTAATCCACAAATAATATTAAAACAAATGGCACTTCCTAGAAGTATGTCTGTGTCTATTAATGTAATCAAATTTGTACAAAGCTTGAGGAATGTATTAAAAGCGTTTTAAGCATTTACACAACTAGATGATTGTGCAAATATACTTTCTTAAACAATTAATTTTTAAAAATATTGGCTAAATTCTAACTTTTAGGGGAGAAACTATCAACTATTTGCAGTTGTTTCTCAATTTTTTTAAATAGTTATGTAACATTTCAAAAATATTTACATAAAAAGTAAATAGAAATTATAACATGAGAGTAAAACTAAGAATGTTTATTTCTTTTACATGAAATAGATTTATTATGAAAAGTATTCCTACTGAAATTAGTTTGATCTCACGTATTTATATTTCTTTTTTACAGGCTATTAATAGTGTTACTTGTCATTAATTTCGTTGCGTATAATCAAGAAAAATACATTATTTTTGACTCCTTTTGTTAAAATTAAAAATAATCAAACTTGCAAAATATTGCAAAAAAATTCCAAAAGCAAAGGGAACTATTGATGCAGCAAGAATTGTACTTTTTGTATTGCTCTCTTAATATATTACAATATAATATATACTTTTTTATATTTTATCCTCTATAATACACTTTATAATATATTATCAGTTTATAAATGTAATAATAAATGAATTTTGCAATATTATTGTTTCAATTATTTGATTTGAAAACAAATGTTTAAATGTTTACTAACTGCATTATTAAATATATTTGAAATTCTGCAAAATGCATTTTTAATCATTTCCAAGTCAGTAAAAACATATAGGGAAATTATGTTTATATCTTTAAATACAGCTATTTTAAATAAGAAAAATGCATATAATTTTAATATAAAAGCTAACTTAAATTATTCTAGCAAAATGAGTTGGATTGGAATGTCATAACAATAAGAGTTTATTTCTCTAACGAATGAGCATATTTTTTCCCCACTATTATTAATATGCTTAAGAAAAAGAAATTTTATAAACTGGAAAGAAGAAAAATTTGCCTATACAATAATTTTATCTGCTTTGTTGAATACGTCCCTGTTAAAAAAACAATTTAAAATCATCACATTTCATTCAAGGAGAACTTACAATATAAATTTCTTTTTTTCCTTTCACAGTTTAATATACTTCAAAAAATGAGTTTTGTTTTGTAATACGTGTGTTGAAAGTTAATTCTCTCAATAATCAAGTTTTATTTATTTCATTCTCAATTAGCTACAATTATTTGCTATTGATAATTCAAAGAAATCTATAATGGTATTTAAATTACAGTGAATGCTGTGGATAAAATATGATTTTTTGCTTATATAATCATTGTAGTGACAAATATATGAACACTTAATGCAAACATTGAATACTTAAGTTTTTTTGTGGACCATTCTAAAGTTCAAACTTAAAATAAATAAACTTCAAAATCCATATGGCTAGTTAATACTATGCTGATAGTTGTTACAACTATACTGAATAGGAAATTAAAATAAGTATTTAAAATATTTTCTCAGAAACCCAATAAGATTATGAACCCAATGTGATCATGCATATAAAATTATCTAGAAAAACAGTATATCTAAATTATTAAAAAAAAAAAAAACTTGTATTAAGAAGGATTTTTATAATATGGTAAAACACATACATGAAATGAAAGAATTTGAAAATATTAAGGAAATTGTTTAAACTAATATTTTTTTAGAAAAATATGTATATATAATGTTCATATTTTATATACTTATTTACACATCAACTTAATTAAAATATATTATTCATTTTATTATAAAATTCCTAAAAGTCACCCACAATAATCTTATAATTTATAACTCACTCTTACTTAATTCATCTAAATTCTAGTATGAAAAATTTCCTTGTGGGGAAGAATACATGTTGAAAAATAATATGTACTATGAAATTATAGTTTCAAGAGAACAAATTATGCAAAGACATTTGAAGATCACGTGTTTCTATATAATAAACTAATTTTTAAATAATTACAATTATATTGTGTACTTATATTATTTATCGGTAATATTTGCATGAAGTCAAGATTTCAACAATCCCATTCCGTAACAAGCGAATCTAATTTAATTCACGTCGCAAATTACAGACAGATGATACAATAATCAATAATAAAAGATCAGCTAGTGGTAAGCTTACTTGATGTTTATAAAGTCATATACATTTAAGTATGTATGTGTATATGTATATATATATATATATATATATATATATATATATATATATATATATATATATATATATATATATATATTACTTCTTCTAGTAAATCTTAAAATCATATACCTCAACTATAGAGTAAAGTTTATTATTATTTTAATGTATTAATGTAGAAATAAAAAATGTTATGTCACCAGTGTTTTACCAAACAATTTTGTGATAAGAGAAACAATATTAAAATAGAATAGGAAATATAAAATAAAGATATTTAACATCTTAGAAAATTTTAAAAGCAAACATTAAGCTATAAGTTAAGAAAACGAAATTTCATTCACATTAATTTCTTAAAGGGAAATGTTTTAAAGTAGGTGTGCCTTTAAATTTGAATTTATCCAGCTGAGCAATGGTTCCTTTTTACTAGCGAAAATATAAAAACATTCGAAGTCGTAAAAGGCTAAATATTTTTTACTATAATTCTCAGATTAACAATACTTTTGAAGTACATTTTAATTTTTATCATTTGAATGGTAATATGTGAAATTAAAATAAATTTTATGTTTACAATAACATTTTGGTAAGGAAAAACCCAAAAACACAACAGAAATATATGCGCCATTTTTGACCTCATGCTGTTTCTATAAATGATCATTTGGAACAGTATTTTTACTAACGCATAACAAATTTCAAAATGTTTTTTATTGTGCATGATATATTAAATATTTCATTTTACAAAGCTTCCTCAATTTATAAATGACAACTTTATAATCACTACCATATATTCTCCTCAATATTTATATGTGAAATTTCTTTAAAAAAAGAAACAAGATTAATATAAAATATTTAAAATGATAAAATTCTACAAAATAGTTTTTACAGTTAAAACAAAATTCTTAAATTTTATTTATTGAAATAATTACATTTTATCTAAATATATAAACTTTATTTCAGTACGTTTCTAAAACCTTTTTTATTCTAAAAATAAATTTAACAAATTCAAATCTATTAAGTTTTAATATATTCATTGAATTATAGCAAACAGAAAGTGATAAATGAATTCTTTATAGGACTTTTTTATAATACCATTTTCATTTGGAATTATAATAATTTTATAAAAATAGAAATAAATGTAAATATTATCATAAGTAAAAGAAAATAAACTAAATAAATTGATACATTATTTTTAAGTGTTTATTTAGTAAGTATCATTTATTATCTTTGAATTTATAATGAACTTTTTTAATATTCTAATGAATAAATGGTAATATGTTTGAAAACTCATAAATGAGTTTAAATCGATGGAAGAGAATACAATGTACGTGAGGCAGGAATGGGAGCCGGATTATCCGAAACGTCAATCAGTTTTACAGGGAGGAAAATGTTCTGAAAATGACCCTTAAGCCGTTTTTTTAGTTCATCTCCTAAGCTCCTTCACAGGATCATTAATCACGTCATGTATTTTAGGCATCATGTGATAAAAGTATATTTGTTATCTTAATTTTTAAACAGAACAGCGCAATTTCATTCGAGATTTGAAGCATAAAATTCTAGTGGTTTATTCCAAAACAATTGACTGTAAATTTATACATAGAGCTTTGAAATCATATTAACACAATTTATCAAATGAAAATTAATAGTTTTGAAAAAGTGAGTTTGATTTTTATGAATATATTTAAAAGAATATAATTTGTTGCATTAAAGCTATTTCACTAATTTAATGGGCAAGAAATGCATATCTTGATTTAATTTTTACAGTTAAATTGGTTGGAAAATGTCTAAGCAAAATCTTCAGTTTGTTTTGAATAGATTATTTATATTTCTTTATATTATTAATTATTATTTACAAATACAATTTAGAAATTTACTAAGCAATCAAATATAAAAATGAAGTTAATCAATAGAAAAAATAATGAAATATAAAAAATGAAATAAAATTAATATGAAAAACAGAAAATCTATCTTTGTCAAACCGAGGAACCATTTCCACAAAACTCTGTGAATAAACAGAAAAATCTACATTTCCTTTGTAAAAAAAACAGCTATTCCGATTTTAATCCTGCTATTCTGTTCGGTTCTATATGACCCAAAATAACATTTATATATTCATAAGAATATAACACAAGTATGCTTTCATGAAACTTCTAGGCATCATTTCTTAAATAATATAAATATGCACTTCTGGAGGAATTTTTACATTACTGTATTTCGAAGGAATATTTTTTCAATTTATAGCTAACGTACAATTTGGATTATTATGGCCTAGTGCAAACAATCAATTACTTTTCTTCTTGCATATTCACTTTTGTTTGGAATAGTTCAAAATGAAAAGAATGGTTTCTCTGATTTATCTGTTTTCGAAACATGTTTCATTGACATACGTGATTGATCACAGAACAAATAAGCGCATGCAAGGTCAAAATGTTGGCAAGATTGGCAGATAATCACACTATTTGCTCTTATGGCAAATTTCCCTTTTACTGCTTCATTTCACTTTCTGATATACTGTAAAATACTATGCATTTGAGAAAGAGATTAATGGGATAAATGCAAATCACACGATATAGCTGAACTAATAAAAGCTTCTGACAGAATATAAAAAGTAGCTAAAAGTAAAAATCATACAAGAGAGGAAGTTGAGAGTAAAAGTTCTGAGTTCTTACATGTATTCAATAAATGAACTGCAAAAATAGTATTCAGTACAAGAATCTTGAAGTAGATGTATGATTCATTTCTACTTTCTTCACAATTAGCAACTGTTAGTATAGTATAAAATAATTAAAGGTTGAAAGATATGTAATAGCAAAGATAACAGCCATAAAAATTACTTTTGAAGCATTACTCAATTTTACAATCAAAATTAAAATCATAAAAACGAAATATATTGAAGTAAAAAAGTATTATAGAAAAAAATTGGGAAAATATAAAATCTTTTTTAAACACATAATGGAATTGTCAGTTGATATTTATAAATCCTATAGAGAATCATTAAAAATCTTATGGAATAAAGAAATTGGTGGAGATGTATTCCGTGTACAATATCCCGTCAAGCATTTTGCATCATATTGGAAGTTTTTAGTGTTATAATAAATTTACTAATTGTGAAAGAATAAATCTGGATAAATTAGTGGCAGTGAAAGATGTCTGAGAAAAGTGTATAGATATTTTTTTTAAAAAATTATATAAACCCAATAAAATATTAATGTAGATAAATAAGTAGTTGAATTCCATAACCGGTGTCTTTTCAAACAAAATATAACAAGTAATTCATCCAAATATAAGATCAAAATATCAACATTATATGACGTTAAAGCTTTGTATGCATTGAAAACACAAATTTACACTGGAAAAGATCAAAAATTGATGTCGGAGAAAAATGCAGGAATGTAAATAGTGTATGAGGTCTTACTTATGAGTATTAGAAACATATGTTACATGTGATAAAACTTTTTTTTACATATTATACCTTAGGAAAGCTTCTTTAGAATGAAAATTGTCTAAAATAGAGCTAAATTTTCGATTAAATGCAAAAAAAAGATATCTACTGCTCATTCTCTTATTTTACAAAAGACACAACAGCTGTAAGTTGCATCCAAAAACAGAATATATATGTCATTCTGATGAATACTTTGCATCATGAGAATTAGCAACATATATGATAGAAACCATTAATTAAGTTAGATAATAAATGATTAAAAGTAGCTGTGGGTACTCTTGATCAAAAGCATTCACCTAGAATTGTTAAAACATACAGATGTTGGACATGATTATGCTCTGTAACATGTTTGATTCTTCTGCATATAATGTAATTGCATTTTTGGATACTTAGTGTCCCAAAAGCAATTATCTGAAGGGAGGCTGTTTTTGCAAGAACTGGGAAAATCACTAATTTTTCTATATTTTGAATCAAGGCCACACCAACCAAGAAGTGGGACTCAATAAAAATTGTGAAATAAATATAGAAAGGAAAGGGAAAAACATCATCAGAATTTGCTGAGAATACTTCGTGTGTCAAATATCCAAAATATAACAGTTGCCTATCAAGCAATGACAAATGTTATGCTACAATTGCAAGAATAGAATAGTAATATCCCATATAAAATATTACTGTTCAAATTATAAGCAAATGTAGTTTTTCATTTCAAGTAATATTTTTTTAATTTTTATAGATGTCTATAATTATTATAGTAAGTTTCAATTTTACATGCTCTTCTCCTATTTTTATGTAGACATTATTTTAAAAAATCTATTTTTAAGGTTAAATTACTATTCTTAATACATTTCTCAAATAGAATCTGTAATTTACAGCAAGAAAGATTATGTTTCTGAATTGGATTATTTCTGACTCAAACGTGGTGTAAATCGGAACTGAACAGCAGCCTTAAGCTATTATAAGAACTTTTCTAATTATTCCAACAAATAGAGTCTTCTTTTATACGATCGCTCTGCAGTACAGATATAAATATGCAGTACAAATCGGAACAGAACAGTAAGTTTTAACTATTATAAAAACTTTTCTAACTATTCAACTATTGTGAAGCATAGAAATAAGG